>PVKC010046053.1:0-11290 GCA_004027635.1 Crocidura indochinensis
GCTAGGCAAGAAACTTTTTGTTTTGTTTTGTTTTGTTTCTGCCACACCCATTTGATGCTCAGGGGCTACTCCTTTCTAAGTGCTCAGAAATTGCCCCTTGCTTGGGTGGACCATATGGGATGCCAGTGGATGGAACCGCAGTCTTTCCTTGGCTAATCCTTGCGAGGCAGACACCTTACCTCTAGCGCCACTTCACTGGCCCCTAGGCAAGCAACTTAATCTCTGTGCTGTCTCTCTGGCACCTGTTAGACACATCTTTAAAAAAAGGAGTCAAAGGGGATAGTAGACACACAAAAACAGTGTGACATTGAGACAGAGACTGGAGTGAGAAACCAACAAACCACAGAATATCTACAACCTCAGAAGCCAAGAACATTTATTTCTTCGAGCTCATGAAGAGAATGTGGGATGGCCTGTCTTGATTTCAATAAAATGGCTCTAATTTCGCATTTCTTCAGGCCCAGAATGATTAGATGATATTAATTTTGTTTTCCACCAATGAATTGGTGGTGATATGTTTCAGATGTAATATAAACCAGTAGATAGTCTCAGGCTGCTCCTTGATTCACATTTTTGCTTATTCTGTTCAAGAAATTCTTTTTTTGGCTAGCCTCCTAGAAGATTCCCTGCCAGCATTATTGGCCCTAATTTATCAACCTACTTATCTTTGCTCATCATCTCAAGATTTCATGACCTGACTATTCTCTTTCAACTCCCACTTTATTTTATTTTATTTATTTTATTTGCAACCCAACATCCATTGAAACTACACCAGCATCTATTATTGTAGCCCATTTTCCAATCCCCCATGCACCTCTGTTCACTTTTCTTTGCTTATAGAAAAAATTTTCTCCTACAAGTTTAGATCTTGCCAGCCCCGGGGTCACTCATCAATTTTTATTTGTTTATCAAATTACTCCTTTCAGCATCTGAACTTCCAGTAAATTCTCCATCCTCATAAACACAAAAACCTTTGACCTCATTTTCTCCAGTGCCTGCTTTGATCTTTACTTCTATTATAGGAAACATTTACACGGGACTTGTGTGCATATCACCTCAATTTCTTTTCTCTTTTGTGCCCATGTTCTGCTGAGACTATTCTTATTATGGTCAGTAAGAGACTCGCTCTTGTCTGTTCACATGACCTATTGTTATTCCTCATTTCAGTTGACCTCTTAATAGCATTTGACATGCTGGCTTACTTTCTTCTACTTGAACTGTTCCCTTCTGGTTTCTGGCACACTCTAGTTTCCTTGCCTTTTTTTTTCACTTCATTTTTCATTCTTTTTCCTTTTGGAAATCAGCATTCTTATCTTTTCTCCTTGAGTCATTTCGTCCACTGTCACATACTTGGTCTCCATGATGATCACTCTCAGATGCATATCCGAGCTTTAATTTCTCCTCTTTATTGAACAAATTTATTTAAATCTCTAATTGGAATTTCAATATTCCTATGCCCCAAAGGGAATGTTTAGTTTCCAACACCCAACCACAAACATGTTGCCTTTAATAGTCTTGCCTGTATGATTTACTGGTACCACAGCGTATGTAGGACTTCAGAGTTCTTCACTTGCATGTTTTTAACTCTAGTTCATTCCACGCAATGAATTCATTTGAATATTATTCAAAGCATATGTTCATCCTGGTGACATTTTTGAAGTGTAGCTTGCTGCAGACATTACAGCTTAGCACATTAATATCTGTTACTCATAATATTTCCAATGTCTGGGAAATACTTTGTTTTGATTCTATTCTGTTCACCACTCAGTCCATTCTCTCTGCAGCCATTGTGACCTTTAATATGCAAACCAGAATAATCCTTTGTGTTTGCTCATTCAAACATATAAAGTACAAATAACTCACCAGGATTTGTGAGGTTGCTCTGGACTACCCCTGACTATTTTACTGAGATCTTACTACAACTGTCTCCCATTGGTCTCCAATCATAGAGATATTTCTTACTCATCTGTTCCCTTCCATCAACACGCTTCTTTTGACCTCAAAAAGATGGATCCCAGGGTCAGGGAACAAAGGGCTAAGCTATGTGTCTGGCATGCACAGAGCTCTAGGTTTAATTGTAGTCCTGCTGACTTCCCTATCACCAACTACTTTGGTAGTGCCTAGCACCATTGAGGACACTGAGGAGGCTTCCCCAAACAAGCAAACACATGTGGGTTCCAGTTTCTCAGTATCTGGTGACTGCTTCTGTTTTTCTCACCGCAGACTCCTTTTCACTGTTGGAATCTATTTTGAAAAGATTTTTTTCTGTTTACCTTAACTGAAGTTATTGATCTATAGGAAATTAATTTTCCCCAAATTTGCTCAAATCAATTTTTAATTTGTTGTTAGCCACAGCTGTTGCTTCTTATGGCTTCCTCTCGATTGTTTTCAGGTCTCACTCCTGGCAGTCTTAGGGCATTCATATGGGGGTGCCAATGATCTAACTTGGGTTGACTGCATGCAAGGCAAGTGTCCTAACTAACGTACTGTCATTTTCTATTACCTATTCATGTTTTTCCTGCTCCATAGTATTTATATAATACATCAATAAATAATATTTATTTTAATGATTTTATAATTTTCCTCTATCCTTTAGATTCTGAACCTAAAAAGAACATACACTTAATTTAGTTGTTATTTTTTATTTTGGGGTCACACTCTTCTATGCTTAGGGGTTACTTCTGACTCTATACTCAGAAATCACACCTGACAATGCTTGAGGGATCATAAAGGATGGTAAGGACTATACCCAGGTTGTCTAATTGCAATATGTTACCTAGTATACTATTGTTCCAACCCTCCAGCTTATACCTTTAAAATGCATGCTCAGTTTTATCTTTAAATTCTACTACAGTTTTTTAAAAGTAGTTGTGAAAAGGGTTAATAACTAAGATATGCAAATAACTTTACAAGAAAAAATAATGCAACCGAAATGACAAGGTTTGTGTTTGGGGGTTTGGGTGGGCTTATAGAAATTTCCTCAAATGAGACAAAAGGTGGCCAGAAGTCATATGAAGAAAATACTCTAAATATTTTATATCTTTATATTTATGGGAATGTAGAACATAACAGCAATATGATATCTCACACTAGTCAGCCTAGCCCACTAGTAGCCCAGCACATATCACAAATAACAATAGTGCTAACATGGGCATAGGGAAAAATGGACCCAAATTCATGACACATGGGAATGTTAATTTGTTCAGTCTTTTTGGGAAAACAATATGGACATTCCTTTAAAAAGCAAATAAATCAAATAAACAAAAACTAGGATTTACCTCTCATATGAACCACCAATAGCATTCATTCCTTGACATCTCCCCCACCAACAGCAGCAATAACAATAACAACAACAAACCAATGTAATGTGTGTTCATTCCTCTATTCATCACAGCATTAAATATTGTGAATATAATAATCAAAATATTAAAATAATCATGCACAGTGGACTACAACTCAACTCTAAGAAAAGATGAGATCATGAAATTGCTTCATGGATGGATCTATAGGGTATCATGCTAAGAGAAGTTACAGGGAGACTAATTTTAAATTGGCAATTAATCTGGTGTAGGGCAAGTATAATCTGCATGATTTAAAGAAGCATACTAGGAGTATAACAAATACCCAGAGGCAACAGAATCTGAGAACTGGCCTTCAGTTTGAAGCCACCACAAAGTGGAGGGAGGATCATGATATTGGGGCTTTTATTAGGAGCACTAGGACAGTGGGTAAAGGGAAGTATTGACTTTAGGGGAAGGTGCAGTGAGGGGTTATGTAATGTATGAGCCACTACCATTTATAGCACAGTAAACTAAATTGTCTAAATAAAATTTAGATAAATTATTGATTTTAAGATAATCTCAAGAATGCCTGTCATTATTTTAGTTAAAAAAACAGTTTGTGGAATGAAGGAAATAATGAGTGGCAATATAAACTAAAATCAGATTTGAATCGGGAAATAGAAATACACCAGTGAAAACTGAACATAAGTATGACTTTTTTTTTTAAGTTATCAAGAAGAAAAAAATACAGGGAATGATTTTTCAGGTGGGATTGCATGATATCTTTTTTATTAGTTAAAAGATACTGCCAAAAAAGAAAAATTATCAGTGAAAAAGAATAAAGATTTATGAGTTTTGTATATATAGTGATTATAGAAATTAGTAAGAAATTGTTTTACCTGATGATGTCTATTTCCAGATTATTTCCTCTAGGTCTATTTTAAAGATGATTATATTGGATTGAAATCTTTACTCCCCAATCATTCTTGAAACAATTTACAATGAGTTGCTGATCACTGATTTTATAGGTTACATAAATGTTTAATTGAGTTTAAATTCTTCCTTAAAATCATAAATTGATTTCATAAAATAAACAATTATAAAAATGACATTAAATGTGAGGCACAATGCTGACCAAATTAATGGGGAAGGAAATGAGGGAGTAGAAAATTTGAGAAGCATTTTTCGATATAATGCTCGTGCTCGACCAGATTAATTGCCAATTTAAATCTTGGTGATGCAGATTAATACCCAACTCACTCTTTATTTGTATAGATGACTAATTCTTGAAGAGTTCTATTATAAATCATGCAGTATAACATTTAAAATTTGTCATTAAATTAATATTCCAGAAAACTTCTATAGCACATTTTACTTTTTGAAAAATTGAAGAAATATGCAAATGTCATAAGGGATGAATTCACCAAAGATATTTTAGGGTTTGAGAAAGAGATAATTGCTTCTTTTGTTTAACTCTATACCTTCACAGTGACTAATAATCCTTTGTTATTTAAAAATATTATTAAATATGACACAATATTATTGAAGTGTATTTTATTTTTAAAAAGGTGCTATTCATTGTAATATGTGTGATAAACATAGGTTGAAGATTACTCCTTAAAATCATCTCTTTTTATATCAATGAGTGGTACTAAGTAGCAGAATAAAACGACTTAATAAAGTCAAGTATGACTTGAACTTTGTAATGTTCAAATACTTAAATTAACTTAGTATAGAATCATATGATTATACCTGATTGATATGTTTTGGTTATTTATATGTTTCATTGCTGTATTTGAGCAGATCTGGATTTTACTGTGGGACCAGGAGTTGGGGGAAATTTTCAGTAATTTTCAGGGATTTCTTTTCTTTTATTTTATTTTTCGTTTTTCTTCTTTTTGTTGGGATTTCTTTTGACTCTACATCCTGGTATCACTTCGGGGATCCTAATGGAATATTTATGATTTGGATAAATCTAGTAACTGGCATATGCAATACCTGAGTTCAATACCTGGCATCTTACGTAGTCCTCCTAACATTCCAGGAGTGATTTCTGAATACAAAGCTAGGAGTAGCACCCTGAGCACTAAGCACTACTAGACGTGACCCCAAAACCAAAAAAACCCTTTTTGTTTTAAAACATGAAAATTTAGTATAAAACTGATCAAAACAAAATTAAGATAGTACTTTTTTCTGAACTTTTATTAAACAAGTTTAACAAATAGTTAAAGTAGTACTTTTACTGAATTTTTGTTAAACAGTTTAAAAATTTCTTGCCAGTAGTACACAGCAAAATTACAAGAGAAAAACTATACTTGGATGCATTTTTTGCTTTAAACATTAAATAGATGCTCCCAGATATTATATGTACTCTCCAATGTTGCTTTTACAAGATTTATCTGTAAAACATTTTAGTTATCACAACTAAAAAGATGAATCCCATGTGCTCTCAAGTCATTAGAAGTTATAAATTAATGGTTCTGGAATTTATAAAGAAACACTCTATTTTTCACTCTTAAAATTGTGTGTTTGAGCACATTTGGATTTGTCAGAAATCATATGGAACATTTGTATTGCCTGGGGTAGCAACATTCACCCTCTATTTCAGTGAAAGCAAAAATGCCAGCTCTCGGTCACATAAATATATGCAGCACTTTCGAATAGTACCAGAAAGCTAAGGGGCACACAGGTATCTTGAACCCATCAACATTTCATCTTAAAAGATTTAATCGATGATCTTGAGATAAATCACGTGCAGGTATTTCTATTTATCTAACTATTATTAATAAACTCAATTGCCAATTTATAATTCCTAGAGATGTACACATTGCTGAGAAAAGTCAACCCATAGTACTGAGAAAAGTAAGCTTGACAATGTGATTCAGTTCCCTTCACAGAGATTTTAATTTGATTCTCACATGTGCCTGGAGGATCTGAGAAGGCAGTGTTGTGACTGAGACTGCAGCTGTGCAGTGGATTGGGCATGAAGCGATGCTTGGTGAAACACCCTAAAGCCAGAGAGAACATTTTTAAGTTTATCTGCAATCACAATGTTTCCCAAGCTGGACTAATCAATGTAGTCAGTGGGGTTGTTCGCTACATTTTTCCCCTGAACCCAGACAAACATACTCAGTTAGAACACCCAGTCTAAGACTTGAAAATCTGAATTTCCCTCAAATAACTCAGGTGATCAGGTCAGTTGGAAAATATAAGTTATTCTGTCTCACTCTGGCGTCTCCATGCCTGCCTTCAGCTACCATACTGCTTTTATTTTTTTCGCGTTTTTATTGAATAAAAAAGTTCAGCTTCTTTTTCTTCTTTTTTTGCCCACAAGAAACATAAGAAATTTACCCTGGGTATTCTTAGAATGTAATTTTTTCCATTCTCTTCTTTCACTTTACATTTTTTAAAATAATATCTTTAGTTAAATACTATGGTTACAAACATGTTCATAGTTGGGTTTCAGTCATAAAATATATACTTTCTACTGAACACCGGGAAGTATGAAAAACACGAATCCTACAGGATTAACAATCCAGAATTAGCAGTGCATTCAGTTTTCATTAAATGTCATTGATAGATTCTTGGAAACTCATTAAACGAGGAAAAGCATTTAAAAAAACGAGCAGGGATGGGTCTTTTGTTTAACATTAATTTTTTTTCCTTCTCATCAGGATTGTTAAGTACCAACTAATCAGAACTTTCACCAAGGTAATTTGTTTCCAAACAGTGGTCACCATCTTAATGTGATAAAGTGTACTACTCCAGGCTTAGGGAATTTTAAGAAATCAAAGTGCGGTCTATATACAGGTGGTTTCTTGAAAACTTTGATTATTTAATAGGTAGGAGTTATCTGGTATAAATTTGCACTTGAGATTTTATTGTTACAGTCATCAATGGGTTGGTCTCTCCTCTTTCTATCCTAATCATTAATAAGATATGAGACTGAGAATTATTTATCTTTCCTATTCATTGTAGCAGTCATGAATAAGAAATTAAGGAATTGACATAGGCTGTCAAGTTAGACTGCTTTTTGCAATGCACCAAGAGTTTTCATGGCATTTAGAAACAAGGTGGAATCTGTTTGATTCAATAGGTTCCTCAAAATTAGAATGAGACTATGTTGATAAATAACATTATTTGAGGATATGTCCTATTCTGTGTTGAAATAGAGTTGTAACAGCTTTTAAAATTGTTTTGGGGACCACACACACACACACACACACAAAATGTTTTGGTAATGTTGAGTAGATAGCTCTCTTACTCCTGTATGTAGATCTTACTCGTGGTTGCTTATGAATGCAGACAATTTTGGTTGTTTTTGTAATAGTGTATAGAAAGTCTATGCATGCATTATGCATGTAAAAGCAAAGTATCTGGTAACAATCTATTTGCTTTTTCATAAATGACCATTTCACTGCATTCTCAGAGGCAGAAGAGGGGTCAAGGAAGTTCTTCAGCATCTCTATTATAGGGGTGCTCATTCTGTTGACCAGACTCCATCTTATGACCTAATCACTTCCTGAAGTTTCCGCTTTCAAATACTCTCAACTTGTCACAATGGGAATTAGATTTCAACACATATATTTATTCTCATTTGAAACTTAATGTAAACATTGTGCTTTACAAAGTTATCCATAGTACAATCATTTCTGGTATTTGATATCCCAATCCAAGACCTGTCCCACCATCAGTGTCCCTCCAACAATGTCTCATATTACCCACCTGCCTCTCCAGCCTGCCGCCTTATCAAGCAAAACTAATTTACTTGGTATTTCTTATTATGATATATCTCAAAATGGAGTTACTTACTGAAGTTATTGCTCAAGCTTTCGCTGGGCTCTTCACTGCAAGTTGAGCCTTCTGTCATATTGTTTTTGCTAATTGAGCATAGTGGGCTTCTGCAACAACATTCCCATCTAATTTTCTGTGTTCCTACGAGGCTGTCAGTACTGTGAATTTTGGAAATGTCGCTCCCTCATCTGTGTCACTAGGATAATTAAGCACCATGGCATCTTGTACCTATCAGGTTTAGTGCTGCAGCAACTTCTCTTCTGAAATTGGTTGTCAACGCATGCACTTTGGGGAGTACACATTTCTTCTACTGCATACAGCTTGCTGTTTTCATTCTAAAATCTGATTCATTGCTATTATTCAATATTGTACTGAAAGTCCTTCTCAGAGGCAATTAGGCAAGAGTTATTAAGGGCATCCAGAATGGAAAAGAAAATAGACAATCTCTATTTGCAGATGACATGGTATCATACTTAGAAAACCCTACGGAATATAAAAACTTGTAGAACAAACAAATTTACACAGTAACATAGCAGGCTATAAAACCAACACCATGAAACCCATGATATTCCTATATTTAAAAAGATGATATTTTTAAATCTCTTTCACATTTGCACCTAAATTATGAATTACCTGATAATTAGTTTAACAAAAGAAAGGGAAAATATACATAAAGAAAAATATGCATCACTGTTAGATGAAATATGAGAAGATAGAGGGATTGTAAACATGGATTATTAAAATGGTTAATATTGTCCAAATGACAATCATATCCAAAGTTGTATAGTTTCAATAATGTTTGTGATTAAAAAATCAGTATATTTTAGTGACACAAATAAAATGCTGTTGAAATTTTTATGGATTTATAGACACATCATTACCCTACCCTATTTACTCATCACCAAAGCAATTCTAAGATAAAAAAATAAGACGGAAGGCATTACTTTTCCTAACTTTAAGCGATACCATAAAGGTATAGTTTCCAAAATATCATGGCACTGGCCTGAGGAGAAATTCTCAGAACATTTGAACAGAATTGAGAGCAAAGTGGTAGATGTGAAGGAATATGAAAAATTAATCTATAAAAAGGGGCTATGAGGACTAAGAATATGGAGTGGAGCAAAGAATGCCTCTTCAGAAAATGGTTATGGTAAAACTCCTTGGTTCCTTATAAGAAAAATCAACCCACACAATCTATCTCACAATAAGGCCAAAAGTCAATTCTAAGTGAGTTAAAATAAAACCCTGCATATTTGACAACAGAACTATTTATGAAATTGGATCTATGAAAACTCAATGACAATAACTAACTAAAGGAAAGAAAATATAAAAGAGACCAAATCAAATAAGAAAATCAGCACCAAAAACAAAATGAGTGATTATGGTCAGAATAAAAAAGACAGGTTTCTCCCCAAAACTGGGAAAATATATTTCATCTGACAAGATATATAGTTCACAGAAAAAAAGAAAACTTTACAAGGTAAAAATATCAACTCCATCAAGTTTCTTTTTTTTTTCTTTTTTCTTTTTTTTTTTTTGGTTTTTGGGTCAACCTGGCAGTGCTCAGGGGTTACTCCTGGCTCTACACTCAGAAATGCCCTACCTCCAAGCTATCTCTCTAGTCCAACTCTATCAAATTTCATGCATGATAAACAGAAAGAGCTTCAAGGAACTTATATATGTGGCTGACTGGCATATTAAAAATGTTCTGTATTCCTTATCATTACATACATTAAAATCATAATGATGATTTATGACTTTTCACCAGTGAGATTGGCACAAATCCAAAAGAAGAAAACCAATGGGTGCTAGAATGTAGAGTGAAGGAAGGAGTCTTCATTCACCGCTGGCTAGATTGTCCAAACAATAAGAACTCTTATCCTCAACCTAAGTGTTGAGCTTCCATATTAATAACAATATGAATCTGGGCATCTATCTCAAGGTTCTAAAAATCTTTATTCAGGAAAGACGTGCTCCTATATAAAAGGATTATATATAGACATGATTGAATATTACTCAGCTATGAAAAATATGAAATCATTCATCTTCCATGATCAATAAAACTGGAAAGTATCATTGTAGCGTCTCAGAAGTGTCTAAACAAGTGTAGGAAAGGAATAATTAATGGCCAAATGCTCACAATCCGAAAACTGGCCCAAGAGATGAATTGACTGTGAAGATGGTCTATAGGTTGAGTGGGGGGACAGTCTTGTGGAGGTGTGATCTGGGATATTTTATACAGGAAAGTCTATCATTAATTGTATTTTAAGTTAAATTGACTAAAATATGAAAAAGGAGAACCTAATTCGTGTAATGTGATTGAGTCGCAACAGAATCCTGAGTATCAGAATCCTGATACCTGGCAAAGTATTTTGTCTGCCTGCGTGAGCTCTTCCCAACAAGAGCTGGTCTTTTGTAGTTTGATTGTTTAGAGGCCACTATACATATTCGTGACAGAGTTACACTTCATTAGGAGCTCTCTGAGCACCTCTGCCTTATATCATCTCATTTTATCCTATTGTTGTTACAGCTCTTTGTGTAGAATCCACCATGGTTTGATTAATGAAATGCTTTGTGGCTTGTAAAAAACCTAATTAAGAATAACTGTGACATTTGGTTTATGAGCAATAATTTTATTGACACATTTTATAATTGATTATAGATATAATCTAGTGTCCTTATTCAGGCTAATTATAAATTGGTGACTACCAGCATATCTAAGGTGGGCAACTCCTATCTAAAATTAACATTCTGAAATATAATCTTTAATTACTGTTTGGTACAACTGGCTTGTGTTTGTAGATAAACCAGTCTCACTTATCTCTGTGGAGAAATTGATCCAGAGGCATCAAGTCCTTAAAGAAAATAAAATGAACTTCCGTAATGCTTCCGAAAATAAGATGAGGAAAAATTGCAGAGGATAATTGAAAAGATCCAATCGCGCGATTTATTTTTATCAATCAATACTTCTCAAGACTTTGCCAAGACTTAGCTGACTGTCATAATTTAGGGATTATTTATTCATGCAATGTTTGTCTTTTTTATTTGAACAAGAGTTCTGAGGATTCTTTATATAGCTTTTTTGGAAATTTTGCCTCTCTCATTTCATTAACAAGTATAACATACTAGCTTTAATTTTGAAAAAAAATCATGTTATTTGTCTAATCTATTATTAATGCAATTATGTATCTTATATATAATTAATGATAGGAAAT
>PVKC010046054.1:0-11098 GCA_004027635.1 Crocidura indochinensis
CATGGAGGTAGGGCATTTGCCTTGCATGTTAAAGGATGGTGGTTCGAATCCCGGCATCCCTATGGCATCCCCTAGCATCCATATAGTCCCCTGAGCCTGCCAGGAGTGATTTCTGAGTGTAGGGTCAGGAATAACCCCTGAGAGCTGTCGGATATGACCAAAAAACAACCCAAAAATAAAATAAAATGAAAAATTATTATCACTTAATATCCATACTAATTAATATAAATGTAGAACAAGATACTGCAATTCATTATAGACAATATTTATATTTTAAAAGATATGGGTATTTTGATTAAAAAGATGTGAAGTAATTTTATAAAATGAGACTTCAAGATAGAGAAAAATGAACTGATTAAAGCAATTTTACAGAAAACACATCTGCAGAGATATATTTCACATACGTGCATTGTATATGTATTCTATATTTGATTTATATATTCAAAAATCAATTGCAATGTAAGTAATAACACTGTCGACAAAAGCCAATAGTGCTTCACACTGTCTAGGGACATCCAAGAAATAAATTCCTTCTAGGAAAGATGCCATTAGTAAGTTTGTTTTAAAAGAAATCAATAAGTTCCTTCCTGGTAATTGTCTCTTCCACAGTAGAAACAAAAACAGAAGCATAAAATAAAGTAGACCTAGTTAATGTACAAAATCTGTGTCTTGTTTTTAAATGTTAGTAGTTCAGAAGAGAGGTCATTGTTATATCAGCACTAAAGTCTAAAATTGCTTCTTGACCCACTCTCTATGATAATTTATATTCTTTATATGTCAGTGTAGGTTTCATTACCCAGGGTAAACATAAACATATCCCAATTATTATTGTAATAATAATAAGCAAAGCTTTAAACTTACACTGCCCAAATTAAAACACTACCTCCACCTGAGTCCATTTATTTAATTTCAAATACTCCAGATACTCAACCCTAAAATAAAAACAGTTATAATATCTTTTTTCTAGATTCATTATTGAAAACTGACACAAACAAAATTGGTTATTGAGGAGACATTGCCATTTCTTTCAATAAATAACAAAAGCCTCCTTGGTAGACTCCACAATCAGAAAAAAATGATTTTCGCTTTCACTACAGTCATCTTAATGAAGTATAATATCTATATATCTAAGTCAATGAAAAAACAAAACCCAAGCTGCAAAAAAAAAAAAAAAACCCTTTGAAGTCTTCTTCTCAGGGTCTGAAGCAGGTAAGATGCTTGACTTGTATGTAACCAGACTGGGTTAGATAATCCATATTGTCCCTTACTGAGCTGAAAAAATCAGGAGTAAGTCCTGAGCATTCCAGGAGTGTCCCAAAATAATTTAATCTGCCTGTCAAAAGGATAGACTGGAAAGTGGGTGGAAACCTGAGGGCATTAGTGGAGGAAAGTTAATGCAGGTGATGGAATTGTTTCGGAACATTGTTTACCTGAAACTCTACTGTGAATAATTTTGTAGATATTCTCTATGCCTTAAAAAAGAAAATAGAAAAGTGGGGCCAGAAAGATAGCATGGAGGTAAGGTGTTTGCCTTGCATGCAGAAGGTCAGTAGTTTGAGTCCCAGCATCCCATGTGGTCCCCTGAGCCTGCCAGGAACGATTTCTGAGCATAGAGCCAGGAGTAACCCCTGAGCACTGCTGGGTGTGACCCCCCCAAAATAAAAAAGTAACGAAAAAAGAAAAAATGAGGCAAATTTCTACCAAATGCAATACAACTTGCTCGAGGAAAATACATTTTATTTTGTTTTGTTTTGTTTTTGTTTTTGTTCGGGGGCCACACCCGGTGGAGTTCAGGGGTTACTCCTGTCTATGTGCTCAGAAATCGCTCCTGCCTTAAGGGATCATATGGGACCCCAGGGGGATCAAAGCGCAGTCTGGTCTGTCCTAGATCAGCAGCGTGCAAGGCAAATGTCCCACCACTGCGCCACCGCTCTGGCCCAAAAATACATGTTTAAAAAGCACGAGGCCACAAATTGTTTGATCTCTAGTACTACCACCACATGGCCAATTTACTGCCATTATGATAGTTGATGTTGTAAATTCAAACAACTCCCAGATAGTCCAACAGCAATGTAAAAGGAGGAGAGGTCTCAAAAAAAAATTTTTTTTTTAATTTGGGGAGTAGTTAAGCCACTTCCAGTGATATTTAGGCCTCCTCTTTGCTTTGTGTTCAGAAATCATTTCCCATAGTACTTGGGAAATCATACAGTACTAAGTACTAAACCCAATTCTCCCACAGGGGAAAATAAAGTAGTGCTTAGTCTTCTGTGCTATCTCTATGGCTCAAATCTATAGTTTTTCAAGTTTGGGATCCCTATGATCCATTTCATTAAAACTTAGCTAATATGAAAGGCTCACAATAAGACCAATGCAAAACTCATAAATGTAGGATGCCAACCATCTGCTCAAGAGAAGCAGCAAAGTCCTCCATAGGCATCAGAACAGGAACAATTTGAGTGATATAACACAGAGATAAGTAGTATGGAACAAAGTATGCACTGAGTGTCACTGAGTGTCACATGTTTTCTTCATGTTAAAAATGTTATCTATAATGATTTGGGCCTTGAAGCACAAATTAAAAGAAATTAGCTTTGTTGTGAATTACTGAATGGAACTATATAGAATCCTTTATGTAGATGTCCTGTAGATGTCAAGTTAGGGTCTACTTCTTTTCATTCTAAGAAGTCTCTGAAAATGAGGAACTCCCAAATGAGACCTTTCAAGGAGAACTCCACATGAGGCTGCCAGTGAATATTTATTTGACATCATTCTGTGCTCAGCACAATGCTATGTGATTTAAGATTCAATTGAAACATGATCATTTTTTTACTATCAAAAATTTTGTAACTGAAATAGGGATGTAAGGAAGTAATATCAAATAAAGCTGTAACAAAGGCTAATATTGAATTTATATAAGTAAGGATATAAAAGTTCAGTGCGAGATTCATGATTGCTATTGAAGGGAGAAATCAAAGATGATGCCATCATCAGAACAAAACCTCAGTTCAAAAGCAATTCTGCTTGAAAAGTGAGCAAAATTCAAAGGGATCAGAGAGCAGAAATTCCTATGATAGAACATAAACAGGAATAGAGAAATTTAACTAAACCTAGCCAAGTATAATCTTGTCATGAAGGAGGTTAATTAAAAGGAAGTAAGAACTAAAATTAGAAAGAAGGGATGGTCCCAAATATAGAAGTCTTTAAGCGACATTAAATAAAAACTGGATTTGTGAGGGTAAAAATAGGAAATCATTGACGATATCTAAAATAATTGAAGCCCCTTAACTTTACTGAGTACATAGATGGTAAATTAAGTAATGGCGCAGCAAAGATATCCCTAATTCCTAGACCCTTTGAATATATTACCATGAATCACAATAAATAATTTGTATATGTAACGTTGTTAAGGAACTTGGGGTGGACAGCTTACTATGAATTTTCCATCTTTCTCCAATCTATTCACAAGAGTATAAGAAAGAGGTAGACAGGCATGAGTCAGAGAAACGGTTGACAAAGAAATATTATAGCATTTGATATATATACGATATATATATCATGGTCAGAATGATATAGCACGTGGAATATATAAATGCCTAGAGACTGCCATTGGAAATGGCAAGGAATGAACTCCCTAGAGTCTCCCAGGGGAATCAAACTGTCAAAATCCAGATTTGAGTTTACAAAGGTTCATTTTAGAATTGTAGTACAACTGAACTGCTTTAAGCCACTACAGAGGTAGTAATTGTCAAACAGTAATAAGAAACCTAACAGGGTAGGTATGGTGAAAATATAAACTCGGGAAGTTCTGAGTTTTATGTGTGTAGTATGGAAAATGTTCATCACCATAGTTATATATCTTTTCTCTCTCAATAACTGGAATGTGACTTAATCCGAAGAATCCTATTTTTGTAGGAAAATGCTATCTCGAGTTTATTTGTTGCCATAAAAGTACAAAATCTGTTTTTTTAAAAATCTCCTTAAAAACCCAAATTCATTTAGGATTCAAAATCTTGCTTACATGAACATGTTTGGGAAATTACAGATTTTTTTTAGAAAATGTTAAAAAGACTACATGAGGAGAAATTATGTAATCTGTAATCAAACGTGAAATAAAAATGTGAATTCAAAATTATAAAATGAGAGGATTTAATTTATCTCTTAAAAGTACTGTACCATAGTTTTAAAAGAATGAAAATTTACTTACACAAAAATGAGTGGGACAGATTTTCATAACTGAGTTCAGAATTTTAAAAAGATACCTAGGGCCAAAGCCATAGTACAATGAATAAGGCAATTTTCTCACACTCAGCTAACCTGGGTTCAAACCTCATGTCCCATATGCTGTGAGCACTGCCAGAGTGATTCCAACACAGGGTCTGAAGTATGCCCTGAGTATTACTAGGTATCATCCACAATAATTTTTTACTTAAAGGATACCATATTAGGGTGGAAACAATAGTATAGTATGTAAGATCTGAGTGAGGGTAAAAATTCTGCAGTGATGGTGAGGGTGTGCTGCTTCCTCCACACTCAGAACTAACGGCAAGATGTGACCCAACATGTGACACAAGGGTCCCCCCTCTCGCTGGCCTGTGCAGTTGTTTCCGAGAGATGGGAGCCGGGACTCCGCGCTTGGAGATCCCTCCTCAGAGGTCCCTCCTCAGAAGCAGCAGAACAAAATCCAAACTTGGCAAAGAGACACAGTATACAAAATAATAAGAGGCAATGAGCCGCATTCATTTTGGCCAGGAGCCGCATGTGACTCGAACACCCTGATATAAGATATCCAAGATGGAATCCAGGTTGGCTATTTGCACAGCAAAAGATCTTGCATACTATACCAAGATGTCCTTCAGCAGACGAATGGCTAAAGAAACTGTGGATATGCACAATGGAATATTATGCAGTCGTCAGGAGAGATGAAGTCATGAAATTTTCCTATACATGGATGTACGTGGAATCTACCATGCTGAGTGAAATAAGTCAGAGAGAGAGAGAGAGAGATGCAGAATAGTCTCACACATCTATGGGTTTTAAAGAAAATAAAAGCCATATTTGCAACAATCATCAGAGACAATGAGAGGAGGGCTGGAACTTCCAGCTCACTTCATGAAGCTCACCACAAAGAGTGGTGACTGCTGTTATATAAATAACTACACAGAAAACTACCATAATCACATGACTGAATGGGAGAACTGGAAAGCCTGTCTGGAGTACAGGTGTAGGTGGGGTGGGAGAGAGAGAGACATGGGACATTGGTGGTGGGAATGTTGCACTGGTGAAGGGGATGTTCTTTACATGACCGAAACCTAATCATAAACACATATGTAATCAAAATGTTTAAATAAATAAATAATAAAAACTGTCAGATTACTACAGATACTACAGAAATTCAACAGGTAATCAGAAACTACTTTGAGAAACTCTATGCCACAAAACATGAGAACCTGGAAGAAATGGATATATTCTTGGACTTTTATAACCTCCCAAGGTTGAACCATGATTATCTAGCATATCCTAACAGACACCACTGAGGAAATTAAAATGGTAATCAAAAGTCTTCCCAGAAACAAAACCTCAAGTCCAGATGGATTCACTAACAAATTCTTTCAAACTTTCAAAGAGATAAAGATACTTTTCAGGCTTCTCCAGGAATTTGAAGAAACAAAAACATTCCTGAATAGTTTTTTATGAAGCTAACATCACCCTGATACCAAAACCAGACAGAGATGCCACCAAAAAAGAGAATAGATCAATATCCCTGATGAACACAGGTGCAAACATTCTTAACAAAATCCTAGTGAATAAGATCCAATGCCTCATCAAGAAAGTCATACACTGTTGGATTACTGGTCCTACCCTAATAAATATTCATATTCCACCTTGGGATGTGATCTGGTGATAGGATCATTGGACTATTCCCTACTTGGTATTCCTCTCCCACCCTAGAGTGTGGCTTGGTTCTTGTCAATAAAAGAGAGGTCTCGGGAAGGCAGGCGCTCATTCTTCAGTCTTCCTCCACTAAGCTGCATTCCTGCTTAGGAGCAGAAGACTTGTGTGGTGGGATTCCTGGCCTGAATGCTGAATTTCCTGAACCTGTTCTTGTACCTTCCCACTGTGTGAATTATTGTTTCCAGACCTGTGCTTCAGGTCTTCGCTTTGGAGCCCTGGGCATCACTAGCAACATACCATGACCAAGTATGATTCATTCCAGAGATGTAAGGATGGTTCAACAGATGCAAGTCCATCAACATAATATACCACATCAACAAACGGAAAATTAAAAACCATATGATCATATAAATAGATGCAAAGAAAGTATCTGATAAGGCCTAACACCCATTCATCTTAAAAAAGAAAAGTCTCAGCAGTATAGGAATGGAAGGAACTTTTCTCAATATAGATAAAACTATCACAAGACCATAGCAAATATTATACTCTATGGGGAAAATTGAAAGCCTTTCCCCTAAGATTTGGCACAGTCAAGGCTGCCCCCTCACCCCACTCTTATTCAATATAATGCTGGAAGTACTTACAATAGCAATTAGGGAAAAAATTATCAAGGGCATACAGACAATAAATGAAAAAGTCAAGCTCTCACTAGTTGCAGATGGAATGATACTATTCTTGGAAAAGCCTAAAGACTTTCCCACAAAGCTCCTAGAAACAATAGATTCATATAGCAAAGTGGCAAGCTACAAAATTAATGCACAAAAATCAATGGCCTTCTTAAATACAAATAATGATAGAGAAGAAATAGCCATTAAAAAATACAATCCCAAAAAAAAAAATACAATCCCATTCACAATAACACCACAGAAATTCAAATACCTTAGAGTCAACCTAACTAAAGAAGTGAAGGACCTATACAAAAAATAGTAATAATAATAATAATAATAATAATAAACCCCTATGAACATTGCTTCAAGAAATAATGGAGGACAGAGGACACAAGGAAATGGAGACAAATATTCTGCTTATGTTTTGGGAGAATTAACATTATTAAAATGGCAATATGGCCCAAAGCATTATAAAGATTTAATGTAATCCGTCTAAGGATCTCCATGACATTCTTCAAAGAAGTGGATTGATCAAACACTCCTAACCAATAAACAGCAAAGAATAGCTAAAGCAACCCTGAAGAAAAAGAAAATGGGAGTCATCACTTTCCCCAACTTTAAATTGTACTACAAAATGAAGATCATTAAAACAGCATGGTACTGGAATACAGACCCTCAGACCAATGGAATAGACTTGAATATTCTGAGAATGACCCTCAGACTTACAATGAATTAACCTTTCATAAAGGAGCAAGAAACGCAAAATGGAGCAAGGAAAGCCTCTTCTTTTTTTTTCTTTTTTTTTTGGTTTTTGGGTCATACCCGGCAGTGCTCAGGAGTTACTCCTGGCTCCATGCTCAGAAATTGCTCCTGGCAGGCACGGGGGACCATATGGGGCACCGGGATTCGAACCGATGACCTTTTGCATGAAAGGCAAACGCCTTACCTCCATGCTATCTCCCGGGCCCCAAGAAAGCCTCTTCAACATGTGGTGTTGTGACAATTGGTCAGTCACATGCAAAAAAGTGAACTCAGACCTCCATCTACACCATGCAAAAATGTCAAATCAAAATAGATTAAAGACCTTTATATCATACCTGAAACTAGAAGGTATATAGAATACAATGTAGGCAAAACACTCCATGATATTGAGACTAACTAAAGGCATTTTCATTTTATTCAAGGAGGAAACACCACTGTCTAAACAAAAGGAAGCAGAGATAAAAATAAATAAATAAATAAAGGGATTACATTAAATCAAGATGTTTCTACAATTCAAAGGAAACAGTGACTAGAGTATAAAGCTCAGTCACAGAATGGGAGAAATTATTCACATAAGACCCATCGATAAGGGGCTAATATCTAAAATATACAAGGTACTGACAGAAGTTAATGAGAAAAAAGCATATAACCCTATCAAAAATGGGCAAAAAAATAAACAGACATTTTCTCAAAGAAGAAATACAAATAGCCAAAAGGAACATGAAAAATGCTTCGCATCACTAATCATCAGGGAGATGCCAATAAAATTGACAATGAGATAACATTTCACACCATAGAGAGACTGGCACACATCACAAAGAAACAATACACTTAGAAAGTAGCATACTTCAAAACAAATATCTTCATGGTTTTTCTATATGCAAACAAATATATTCATGTTTTTCTATATGCAAATAATGAAATAGATGGGAGAAAAATTTTAAAAGTAGCACCAGTCACGATTGAGTCTCAGAAAATGAAGTACCTAGGAGTTATCTTAAAACAAAAGAGTAAAAGACATAAGAAACTATAAATCACTTCAAAAAGATAAAAAAAAGAACATGAGGAAATAGAAATATATTCCTTGCTCATGGATTGGAAGGCTTGGTATGTCAAAATGACCATCTTTTCCAGAGCACTATCACTCTCAGTTCCTATAAGAAATATCTATAACTTTTTGTTTGTTTTGGAACCAGACTCTGCAAGTTCATGGTTTACTCTTGACACTGTGCTCAGGTAGAAGGGCTCAAGGGTTCTAGGGCTCAGCTATGTGCAAGACAAACTTCGTGTAGGTCAGCTATGTTTAAGACAAGCAACCTCTTTGCTTTATTCCCCCCCCCAATTACACCCACAACATTTTAAAACATAAATCAAACACTTAAGGTTTATATGGAGTAATAAAACTCTAATAATATATTAAAGCAATCCTAAGGGAAAAGAAAATGAAAGGCTTCTCTTTCCCAAGTTTCAATCTGTAGTAGTCAAAACAGTATCTTATTAGAATTAGAACAAATTCTCAGACCTATGGAATATTATTGGAAGTTCAAAGAAAGAATTTCAAGTACATGTGCATGTATAAAGAATATCTTTAAAGGTTGTGCTGAGAAAACTGATCAGTGCATGCAAAAAAGTGATTTCTAATGCCATGCACAAAAGTCAACATCAGACCTGAATTTATAAATTATCTTGAGGGAAACTAAGCAGAAAACTTCATGACATTAAATCTAGTTTAATTTAATTTAATCTTCAATGATTAAATCCACTAGCCAAGTACATAGAAGTAATAATAAACAAATAGGACTACATCAAACTAAAATGGTTCTGCAAGACAAAAAAAATGATGACTGGAATA
Organism: Crocidura indochinensis; assembly: GCA_004027635.1. NCBI lineage: Eukaryota > Metazoa > Chordata > Mammalia > Eulipotyphla > Soricidae > Crocidura > Crocidura indochinensis. The sequence goes on from PVKC010046054.1 coordinate 9,175, forward strand.
AAAAAATACAACACAAAGACTGGGATAAAATATTTTTGCAAGCCAGAGAGATAGCACAGCAGTAAGGTGTTTGCCTTAGATTGCAGAAGGACTGTGGTTCGAATCCCGGCATCCCATATGGTCCCTCGAGCCTGCCAGGAGCGATTTCTGAGCATAAAGCCAGAGGAACCCCTGAGCGTTGCCGGGTGTGACCCCCCCTTAGGATTATATATTTATATATTTGTATATATACATACATATATATATTTACGTCTCATCTGACAAATTGTTAATATCCAAGATATATAAAGCACTGGTAGAAATTTACAACAAAATAAAAGTCTACCAACAAATGAGAGCAAGAAATGAACAGAAATTTCCTCAAAGAAGCCATACAGATGACCAAAGGCATATGAAAAATATTCTGCATCACTAGCCATCAGGGAAATGGAAATAAAAAAGAATGAGATATCATCTCACATTAATGAGACTGGCACACATCTAAGAGTTCAAAAACAATTAGTCTTGGCATAGATGTGGGAGAAAATGAATCCTTGTCCACTACTATTGAGAATGCTACTCGGACTGCTTATATAGACCTTTGAGGAAACAATATGGACACTTCTCAAAAAAAATAGGAATTGATTATACATATGGTCCTCCAATTCCATTTCTTAACATCTTCCCCAAGTTAGAAAGGTAATAGAATGGGCAATCTTTTGTTAGTACTTTAGAAGAATCAAAAATCAAACACCAGAAATATAAAACATTCTTTGAAGAGATTACAGAAGTAATTTACAACTACCCTCTCAACTTTTTCAGCAGAAAACAGGAATAGGGAACATAAATGGGTTTATCCAGAGAGCATAGGCAGTGGAACATGTTGTCTAATGGAGTAAATTCCTATTACATAAACAAAAAGAGCCACTAAATTACTGAGGATATTAATCATAGTTGAAACTCTACAAGTTTGAACTAAATGGGGATTAAAATCATAGAAAATGAGGGGCCCGGGAGATAGCATGGAGGTAAGGCGTTTGCCTTTCATGCAAAAGGTCATCGGTTTAAATCCCGGTGCCTCGTGCCTGCCAGGAGCAATTTCTTAGCATGGAGCCAGGAGTAACCCCTGAGCACTGCAGGGTGTGACCCAAAAACCAAAAATAAAAAATCATAGAAAATGAAAGAAAATTCCCAAATTCTCCAAGTTTCACAGTCATAAAATATGTTAAGGAAAGGAATTGCCTGCATATACATGCTTCCTACTTCATGAAGCAGGAAGATAATTCCAAGGGTAGAGTCTCTCCTTAGAGATAGAGCTGCAAATTGTATAGAATTATTCCCAGGCTCTGAAATACCTTTGCTTGAGGTTGTTGTTGATATTATTATTTTCTGGTTAAATATTGAAGCTGTATAGAATCTGTAACTTCTTAATGCTCCCATTTTCTCTTCTTCTGAACTGTAATGTGAATGCCTGCTATTCTTGGTCTACCCTATCATTATATTTGGGGAGCAGTAATTTGTTTTCTAGGATTCACAATATTCACAGATAAATATATATATATATATATATTTGATTCCTTAGGCATTCATGCTGGATCAAATTTGGAACCTTTGATAAACATTGTTTTGGGACCACCTTTGGTGTTATTCAGGGGCTACTCCTTGTTCTGTCATCAGGAGCTACTCCTGGTGGTGCTCAGAAACTGTGTGGTGTCAAGGATCAATTATAGCAATTTATGTATGCAAAATATGCTCTAAATCTCATGGACTTTCTCTCTGGTTCAAGATCAGGGTCTTTGAATTGATGAGATTTAGAGGGAAGTTTGGACTTTGGGGTAGATATTTTTAGAAATGTTGAGCTGGAAGTGAAAGTACTTTATGTACAGTAAGTATATTTTTAAGGAACACAAAGGTAAACTATGATTGATAGAAAAATGGCACCTAA
>PVKC010046055.1:0-11303 GCA_004027635.1 Crocidura indochinensis
TGCTGGCTCAGGATGTGGTGACCTTCCCTGATGTACCTGTGTATTTTTCCCAGGATGAGTGGATGTGCCTGGATGCCTCTCAGAGGAAGCACTAAAAAGACGTGATGCTGGAGACCTACCAGCATCTTCGGGTTGTTGGTGAGAGCCACCGTGGGGGCATCGTTGAGGGTCAATCTTCTGGTAGATTGAACCAGGGCCAGCCAAAGGAATGCCTACACTGCATTTTTGTTTATTTGTTTATTTTTGGGTCACACCTGGTGGCGCATACAGGGTGCTCCTGACTCTGCACTCAGAAATCGCTCCTGGCAAGTTTGGGGGATCATATAGGATGCCAGGAATCTGACCAGGTTCCTTTCTATGCTGGTCACGTGCAAGACAAATGCCCTACCACTATCCTATAGCTCTGGATCAACCCATAGAGCTATTACTATGGTCTTGTGACTCAAGTTTTTTTTTCATGATTTCATAAGTGCCACAGGCAGCAGAGACTGAAATAACCTCAGTGCTTCTTGGGTCTTTCTGTGAGACATGGACCAAATCATGTTCCCAAGTTCATTGCTTCCTATCATGGATACAGTTCAACATTTTTTGGGTGTGTGTGTGTGTGTGTGTTTGTGTGCGTGTGTGTACGTGCTACCAAACCTATCACTTCAGGGCAAACACCCTACTGCTGTGCTGTGTCTCTGGCCCATTACTAGCCTTTTTTTGGTTTCTGGGCCACACCCGGTGACACTCAGGGGTTACTCCTGGCTATTCGCTCAAAAGTAGCTCCTGGCAGGCACGGGGGACCATATGGGGAACGGGGGGATCGAACCTCGGTCTGTCCTAGGTTAGCGCAGGCACCTTACCTCCAGCACCACCACCCAGCCCCCATTACTAGCCATTTTAATATCCATCCTGGTAAGAAAACTTGTACAAGTAAGGAGTGTGGGAAGAGCTTCACTTGATCTTCAAGCCTTACTCAGCACTGACGAGTAATATTTTGCATGCAAGGAGTGAGGGAAGACCTTTGAATCCCCCTCATACCTTAGGAAATATATCAGAATTCATTCTGGAGAGACACCTGAGATACTTTCGTGTGTGAAGATCTTTCATTCCTCCTCCGATCTTTTTGTGTATATAAAAATTATAACTGGTCGGTCAGAACATAGGTAAATGGGGTTAGTTTTTCCCTGCACCCCCCTGAATCAGTTCAATCATTGGTATTCTATATGTTTCCTCAAGCCTGCCAAGAGGAATTCCTGAGTAAAGAACCTAAAATAACCATGTAGTACCCCACGTTGTGGCTCAAAAAAGAAAATAAAGAGAATTTAAACTGCAAAGAATCTTTACATATGTCATTAATATGCTTGCTTTTTTCTAAATATTATCTCTGTAGAAGAATCTGCATTCTAGAAAGAAATATGTACCTAGAATGTATGTGGGAAGGTCTTCGCTGATCTTCAAACCCTGTTGAAATAGATGGTTTGTACTGCAGAAGTCTTCTAAATGTAAGGACTTTAGGAAACTTTCATTGAATCCTAAGTGCTTTATAACACATACTCCAGGGAGGGAGCAACACATTTGCCCTGATGCAGTCAGCCCAGCTTTTTTTACACTCTCCTTCTTCTGATTTATCAGCGCAGCTTTGATCATTAACATCTTGTAGGTTTTCCCATGCGGCGCCAGGTGTGATTCCTGAGTGCACAGCCAAGTGTAACTCCTGAGCATTGATAGCTGTAGTCCAAAATTAAATTTCAAAACATGTATGGGATATAAACGTTAATAAGCAGGTGTGGAATGTTGGGAGGCCTTTGTTCAGAGATCAGACTTTAGTAGTCATGGGAGAATTCACACTGGTGTGAAGTCTCACACATTCGGTATTGGGGAACCCTTTGACACTAACTCAGCACTCGCCCACCAAGGTTTAGAAGCCCTAGAGCTGGCATAGGTGTTGCAGACTTTCACTCAACCATACACCCTCTGAGTAAAACAACTTTATATTCCACATTGGGAGCTGCACAAATGTACTCGTTGTACTGGTGCTGGCTCTGTCAAACTTCCATGTCCTCAGCACCCTGGAGGAAAGGGGCCATCAGCAGGGTTGTGGCCCTGCTACAGTCAGGTCTAGCTTAAACTTTACATTTCTTCTGTGTGCTAATAGAAATTTTCTGAGAGGTGGGCCTGGAAGGAATAGGACTGGAAAGCAATTAACAAAGCTGTAATAGCCCATGTCTCTAGTCTCTAAGGTCAAGCTACTATATCTGTGCCATTCTTTGTTCCAGTTCTGGACTGGTGTCTGGGACACTGGTTCCTAGGGGACTATGCTGAGCCACCACAATGCTATAGTGATTTCTTTTTGTGTTTGCTTTGGGAAAATTGCTTCAGTGTTCTGAAGTTACTCCTGGCTTTTTTTTCCAACATTACTTCTGGTGATGGTCTGGGAACACTATGGGATATTTGGGTTCAGATCCAGGTTGGCTTCCTGAAAGGCAACTGCCTTCTCTTATATTCTATTGCTCTTACCCCAGCCCAGATCAGTGTGAAAAACTGAAAAAATACAAAACCATTTCTCAGCCTTCCTGCCCACATTCAAAAGCTCACCACAGGGGACCCCTGGTGTCATAGAAATGGGGGACAGTCATCTTAACTGGATCTCATTCCATTCATTATGTAGGGAATCTAGACCAGAGAGAAAACTCATATTTTGTTTCCTGTATAGTGAAACTGCTGAATACTTTCCCCTGCTCTTCACTAAATAAAATATTCTTGGGATACCCCTGGGAAGTTAGGGCTGCATTTTCTCTCTTTCCCACTTTTAATTTTTTTGGGGTTTATGGGTCACACATGGCAGCGCTTAGGGCTTACTCCTGACTCTATGCTCAGAAATCGCTCCTGGCAGGTTCAGGGGACCATATGGGATGCCGGGATTCTAACCACCGACCTTCTGCTTGCAAGGCAAACGCCTTACCTCTATGCTATCTCTCCGGATCCCACTTTCAATTTTTATTCTGTCCTGTCATGCCTGACTATGTTCTGAACTGACCCCTGCTCTACATTCAAGGGGCACTTGTAGCATACACTGGGCACCTTTGGTAGTTATGCAGAAGAGGATTTGTTCCCTCGAGTTCTTTGGCAGAGCCACTTCCTGGCTGAGTTCAGGGAGTGTCACTGCTGCAGGGGGCGCTGTTGTGCAGTGCTCCTGCCCAGCGTCAGCTCCTGACAGGATGTGGGCTCAGAGCTCCATTTTTTCCTCACCTGTGCTGTGAGGCCAGACCTATGCATTGCTTGTGACCCAGCTAAATCCTTTCGCTCAGCACCTCATTTTTTTTCAGCACCTCATGTTTCTTCTTATTTCTCTCTCACTTTCTCTCTGTGTTACTTGGGTTTACAAACTACAGTATTCAGAATACACCTGGTTCTTGTATCAGGAGTCTCAGGTTAGCAATGTAGAAGACAAATCCTCTACCCGCTGTGCTATAACTTCGGCCCCAACTCCTCTGATTTCTCTTAGATTTTAAAGTTGTCTCAGTTGTTTCATTTTGTCCACACAACATTGATACTTCTATTTGTGTTCCTCAGAATGGTACTTGGCAGACCATGAGGCAGGATAGCAGTCTGTTAGGGGAGGCATTGGAAACTGTAGTTCTGCTCAAAATTTACTATGGACTCTTTAGTCAGATCAGTCCTTTCAGAGATGGGGAACCATATGAAGATCAGAGATCAAAACCACATGAACCAGAATTCAAGATGTTGGCAGTACCTTCCTTGGATGTCTGAGTGACAAAAGAAGAAAAAATGAACCACTTGAAATGCCTGGATTTTGTCCTCATGTTATTTGGTTAATTATGTTAAGTGTTTTTTCATTTTTAAATTTACCTTGTTTAAAGAGTATGTATCGTAGTTGATCACGATATGTGTTTCTAGGTGAGAGCAAACATATTCACGATAAAATATGAAAAGAAAATAAAGAATAAAAATATTTGTAGTGATAATCAAATTTGTGAAAATCATTGTATCTTCAATGACTTCACTGAGTCATTGTGGGTCCTGAGCCCCATGAAGAGTGACTGTAGCACACAGCCTAGAATCACATGATCACCTCCTGGTATGGGCCCCTAACAAGTAAATAAAATAATAAAAAAAACCAATTGATACTTGAGAGGATTATACTTAGTATGAGACATTTCTTAGTTTTGTGTGTTTATGTTTGGCTTTCGGCCATATCTGACGATGTTCAGGTATGCTTTCTGGTTAAATTTGGGGATCACTCATCCGAGATGCTGGTGTTGGAAAGAGGGTCAGTGGCTTGCAGGCAATGTGTTCTCCCCAGTCTCCTGTGGTTTCATTTCAGCCTTACTGAGATATTTTATATGGTTGCCCCTAACTTTTCTGTTCATTGCAGCATTTTTCCTACAACCCAGAAGTCCAAAATTGGGATTCTTTCCTAGTCTTTTTTGAGGGACACACCTACCAGCACTCAGGACTTACTTCTGCTCTGAGCTCATAAATTACACTTGGGAGACTCGAGGGTCCACATGCAATGCAGAGGTGGCCCAGAGAAGAGGGGCTCCAGGCAAGACAGTGACTTTCTCATTTGTTAGCAGGTCAACAGGTGCACTGTCTTTGGAACTGGATTCAGGCCTAGGACTGATTCTGTCATCCCACAATAAAAGATGGACAGGTTGTAGGAGTCCCAAACTGTTGGGAATATACCTCAGTTTTCCCCTGATACCTCTTTCCATGTCAAGGCAGAATTCCACTTGACTATCCTAGCACAATGGTTTTCTTTCTGCATCTTGAATAAGGAGACTGGACCACAATTTGAGGCATCTGGCAGGACACTATTGATTACTGACCAAATTTGGTGGGGCTCTTGGCCGCAGTACTATTTCAAATAATCAACTTGACTGTATTAAGAAAACATTTAGTTTTGGTTTTGGGCCACTGCAGTACTTCCCTGAGCCTCCTTAGGCTCAGGCGTTCGCACTGAATCCAGGCACAGGTAAAGTCAATGATCGTCAAGGTATCCAAGGCCCAACCATATCTTAAAAAAGCAGGGTCTCGAATGATAGTACAGTTGGATGGGCACTTGCCTTGTATGGGATTGACAATGATATGATTCCCAGAACCATGTAAGATTCACCAAAGTCCACCAGAAATATTTGCTGAGTAAAGTTGGGTATAAGCCCTAGGAATGTTAGGTGAGGTGCAACACATCAATATAAACAAAAGACCGTCAACTGTGACCATGGACTGGAAGCAGTGGATTGAGGAACATGCAGGAGTCTCATATTTGATACACCATCCACATCATCTACCAAGAAGCACAGGGTTGAGTCAAGAATGTTCTGCTGCCTATGGCCATAATGGAACCATGTAAAGAATTGCAGTCACTGAGCCAGAGTGATCTCACTGCGGGAAGGCTTTTGCTTGCATATGTACAACCAGGGTTAGGTCAGCATAGTCCCATATGGTCTTGACACTGCCAGGAGTAATTTCTGAGCATAGAGCCAGGAATAACCTCAGGGTGCCACAGGGTATGCCTTGAAAACAACAACAACAACAAAAGAACTTAAATCATGGGGCCTGAGCAGTGGCGCAAGTGGTAGGATGTTTGCCTTGCAGGCAGCTAATATAAGACTGTCCGTGGTTCGATCTCCTGGCATGCACTTGGTACCTCAAGCAGGTGCGATTTCTGAGTGCTGGAGAGATAGCATGGAGGTAAGGTGTTTGCCTTGCATGCACAAGGTCGGTGGTTTGAATCCTGGCATCCCATATGGTTCCCCGAGCCTGCCAGGAGCTATTTCTGAGTGTATAGCCAGGAGTAACCTGTGAGCGCAGCCCAGTGTGACCCAAAAACCAATATATATATATATATATATATATATATATATACATACATATATATGTATATATATATATATACATACATATATCTGCAGTCTAAAGTTCAACCACAGCCCCACCGAAGTCACAAACTGGCTCAAAATTTCTTCCTGAAACATCTCTGAGCTTTGCTTGCCCTGTGGGCAGCACACTCCTATCCCAGCACCCTGTCCCTTTCTGAGCCCACACTTGCCCCATACTTGGGGACAGAATTTACGAATTTCTAGCCCCGCCTGCTCCCCTCTGGATTCGTCCTGAAGAGCAAGAGCAGAGCCCTTTGTAGGAATCCCTGAGGGAAAGTCACAGATTGAGCCATAGATAGCCCAACCCCTGCCTTGGTGAGAAGTGACTGCACTAGGGCTGGAAATACTGATGGGCGCACCCCAGGGCACCAGTAAGATTCACATAGATGGACACAGCCAGAGGATCCTTCCTCTCCTGGAAACTCAGAAGCAGTTGGGACCCTGGCTTCAAGGGAGGGAGTGCTGGCCTAGCCCTACTGGAGGGAACTGCAGCTCTGAAGCTGCATCCACCCTGGCCTCACACAGTCCCTGGAGCCCAGGACAGGGACTGACTCAGGGAAAGAGCTCTGCACACTTGAACCCCTTGTGATCAGGCAGCAATGCAGCCCCTTACAGGCAGTCCCAAAGTGGTTCTACCCACATAGTCTAGATGGAAATCCCTCACTGCTCACTGGCCTGGCATGTGGGGACCTGGGCCTGGGTTCACAGTCACAGGCAGCAGGATCATCACCTCAAGAACTTAATAAACAGGGTAACTGCCCCAGCTTCATCAAGCTTGCCTGGAGCTCTCGTGTCCAGCTTTATATTTATCTTGATCGGCACGATTGGACCCAGGTAGCTGTATCCCTGCAACGGCACTGATAATAAACTCTAGAACCTGTCCTGCAGGTCTGAACCTATCCAGCTTCTCAAACTCTTTTTTAGGGCTGGAGCAATAACACATTTCTAATTTTTTGTTTTGTTTTTTTGGCGTACACCCAGGGAGGCTCAGGAGTTACTCTAGGCTCTGCACTCAAAAATTGCTCCTGGCTGGCTCAGAGATGCTGGGAATTGAACCAATGTCCTAGGAGGGTTGCATGCAAGTCAAATACTCTTTCACTGTGCTATTTCTCCCCCTCCCACCCCCATACACCTGGCAGACTCAATGGTTACTCCTGGCTCTAGGCTCAGAAATTGCTCCTAGCATGCTCAGGACACTACATGGGATGCCGGGATTTGAACCACCATCCTTCTGCATGCAAGGCAAATGCCTTACCTCCAACAATAGCACAATAAAGAGTTTTGCTTTGCATTTGGATGACCAGCGTTCTATCAAGTAGGCTGAAAGGTGTAATTTAGGAGTAGGAGGCAGTAAAAAAAACTAGGTGTGGCCCAAAAACAAAACAGAAGGAAATACTTAATCTTCTTGTTTTGGAAGCAAACAGGCAAGGAAGTAACCCCTAGAGCAGTGGTCAGCAACCTGCGGCTCGCCAGTCACAAGTGGCTCTTTACACTTTTAATTTGGCTCTTTTGTGTGCCGGGCGGCCACTCCAGGAGTCAGGACTCTGCTCCTATCCTCTATCAGTACGCGCCTTGTGTGGCTCTCAAAATAAATTTCAATCGTGGTTTTGGCGAGAGTTGGCTCAGTTGAAAAAAAAGGTTGCCCACCACTGCCCTAGGGTAATAAAAAAAGAAAACCCAACTACAAACTTACTTGTAATCATGGTGATTAAATAAAGATTTATATATAAATATATATAATATTTATAAAATATATAAGAAAACACTTTATCTTTTTGATCTGGAAGCAAAAAATTAGGAAAGGAACCCTTAGGGCAATAACGTCTGGAATGCACCACAACCCAGAGATGGGGTGAAATCAAAACCTGGAGTGACTACAGCCCCAGGCAAGCTGTACTACTCTCCTGAGGGGAATTAGAGGAGAGGAATATTGAAGACCATCAAGTACCCCCAACCCCATTCCTGAAAACTACCCTCGGAATAGCCCTCTTATCCAGAAAAAAGACCCATGGGGCAGGTTCAGAGAAAGCCTAGAAAAGTCAACTTGGAAGAAATGACACAGGTAGCCTGGGACATGATGGCAGCATCTCCCTTTGACCTGGGGTCTTTCAAACATTCATTTTAGAACATGTATTAGAGAAGTCTGCTGTGTCTGTGTCTTTGTCTGTCTTTGGTGTGTTAATAGGAGAATCCTTGAGTCTCTTCTCTTTTTGAGCTGAATCAAGAGTTAATCATGGCTTACTCCTGAGTCTGTGCTCATGAACCTTCTGACCTCTATGAGGTCAGAAGACCTATGAGGTTCCAGACATGAAATTTGGCAATCGAATCTGGGTTGCCTGCATACAAGGCCAATGCCCTCCATACAGACCAGGCCTGACTTTCTGCAAAGAGTAATTCCTTATCTCCCTGCTGCTCCAGAAAACAGAAGAGGGCAAAAGGGTTAGATTCTCCTTACCTGGCTTCAAGTCCATGTTGTGCCTGATCCATGTGCTTCTGCATCATGCTCATTTTGGAGTGTGGACAGAAAACTCTCTTGGCCAAAGGCAAGCACTGTCCTCAGACTTTTCTATCACTCTCACCTCCTCTTTATCAGTCTCTGCTGTCCATCAATGTGATCCTGATTCATCCACAGGAACAAATGAATACAAGATTACCTTTCCATGCATGCTAGGTCTGTCCTGTCTCTGAAGGTCGCCACCCCTGATTCTCCTCAGGGTGCCCCCACTGCTCACCTGGCTGAGACCCTGGTGTTACGGGGAGCTCTGAGCAACCTTTTGGCAGCCTGAGAAAAAATATCTTTCCAGATGACCCTATGCCCTTGGGGACCCCTTAGTCTGCAGTATGGGCAACTGATAACAGAGAAATATCATAGGGGGTGAAAAGTTCGGGCCACATGTTCCATGACAGCACAGATACTTTCCATGTGTCTTAAAGGACCATATTCCAGTTCAGCATCAGGCATTCCATGGCCTGGCTGGTGAATTTATCTTTCTTTTTGATTTGGATCCAGTGTTTCAAACTGCTATGGGACTCCAAGTCATGGAGAGATGGAGAGTGTGGGGGTAAGGGAGTGACCAGATCAAATATGGAATATACATTTTGGGGGCTGGAGCAGTGGCACAAGCGGTAAGGCATCTGCCTTGCCTACGCTAGCCTAAGACAGATCCCAGTTTGATCCCAGTCATCCCATATGGTCCCCCAAGCCAGGAGCAATTTCTTTTTTTCTTCTATTTTTGGTCTTTTGGGCCACACCCGGCGATGCTCACTGGTTACTCCTAGCTGTCTGCTCAGAAATAGCTCCTGGCAGGCATGGGGGACCATATGGGACACCGAGATTCGAACCAACCACCTTTGGTTCTGGATCAGCTGCTTGCAAGGCAAACACTGCTGTGCTATCTCTCCGGGCCCAGGAGAAATTTCTGAGCAGATATCCATGAGAAACAAACCCCTGAGTGGTTGTTGCCCAAAGACAAACAAAAAAAAAAAAGGAATATACATTTTTTTTTGCTTTTTGGGTCACACCCGGTAGCACTCAGGGGCAACTCCTGGCTCTCTGCTCAGCAATATGGGATGTTAGGATTTGAACCACTATTGGTCCTGGGTTGGCCGCTTGCAAGGCAAATACCCTACGGCTGTGCTATCTCTTCAGCCCGGGAATATACATATTTAAAATTTTATTTATTTACACTATTTGGCCACAAATGCACTGCTCTAAGGTTACTCCAAGTTTTGTGCTCAGAAATTAGTTCTGAGGATGAGCACTGGACCCTATGGATCGAACCTAGTTGAGTAGGGAGTGGCAAGGCAAATGTCCTGTCTGCTGTCTTTTCACTTGGGCCATTAGAGTAAATTTTTTTTTTCCTTTTTTGGAGGGTTCACATCTAGTGATGCTCAGGAGTTACTCCTGGCTCTGCACTCAGAAATTACTAATGGCAGGGGGCCAGAGAGACAGTCTGGAGGTAGAGCCTTTGCCTTCCATGCAGAAGGATGGTGGTTTGAATCCCAGCATTCTATATGGTTCCTGGAGCCTGCCAGAAATGATTTATGAACACAGAGCCAGGAGTAACTCCTGAGTGCTGCTCGGTGTGATCCAAAATCAGAAAGATAGAAGAAAGAAAGAAAGAAAGAAAGAAAGAAAGAAAGAAAGAAAGAAAGAAAGAAAGAAAGAAAGAAAGAAAGAAAGAAAGAAAGAAAGAAAGAAAGAAAGAAAGAAAGAAAGAAAGAAAGAAAGAAAGAAAGAAAGAAAGAAAGAAAGAAAGAGAAAGGAAAGAAAGAAAGAAAGAGGGAGGGAGAGAGGGAGGAAGGAAGGAAGGAAAGAAAGAAGGGAGGAAAGAAGGAAGGAAGGAAAGAAGGAAGGAAGGAAGGAAGGAAGGAAGGAAGGAAGGAAGGAAGGAAGGAAGGAGGAAGGAAAGAACTCGCTCCTGGCTTGGGGGATCATATAGGACGCCAAGGGATCAAACTATGATCCATCCTAAGTTAGCTCATGTAAGGCAAATGCCCTACTGCTTACACTACTGCTCTGGTCCCAAGCGGAAATTTTATTTTTGCTTTTTGGGCCACACCCAGAGGTGCTCAAGAGTTACTTCTGAATCTTCACTCAGAAATTGCTCCTGGCAGACTTGGGGAATCCTATTGGATGCCAGAGTTACAACCCAGGTCTGTCCCGAGTTGGCTGCTGTGCTACCATTGGTCTCTGGCTAAATATTTGAATAATTTAATCCACCCTTTAAACTACTAAACTCAGCTTTGTACAGTTCAGTTCTTTTCCTTCCATATGCTGAACATATCCCTGTCCCCTGCAATGAACTATTCTCCAAACACCACAAGAAACATCTGCAGTGGCCTGGAGGTAGGGCATTTCCCTTGCATGCAGAAGGTCGGTGGTTCGAATCCCAGCATGCCATTTGGTCCCCCGATCCTGCCAGGAGCGATTCTGAGCACAGAGCTAGGAGTAACCCCTGAGTGCTGTCAGGTGTGACCCAAAAACCAAAAATAGAAAAAAAAAGGAAAGGAAAAAAGGAACATCTGCTAGGCATAGAGACAGGAGACGATGGCAAGCAACAATGACTATGCCCACTCACAAGCTGAAGCATTGGTCCCACTCAGAAGGCTTCCCCTTCACCTCCATTCCCTGAGCCCATTTGAACCACTTATCTTTTTTTTTTTTTTTTTTTTTTGGTTTTTGGGCCACACCCAGTGACGCTCGGGTGTTACTCCTGGCTATTCGTTCAGAAGTCGCTCCTGGCAGGCACAGGGGACCATGTGGGGAACCGGGGGATCGAACCGTGGTCTGTCCTAGGTTAGCGCAGGGAAGAAAGGCACCTTACCTCCAGTGCCACCGCCCAGCCCCCTGAACCACTTATCTTATGTAGGAGGCTCCAATTCATTCCTGCAGCTGGGAGAGCAGAAACA
>PVKC010046056.1:0-11298 GCA_004027635.1 Crocidura indochinensis
GGTGTGTGTGTGTGTGTGTGTTGTGGGCTGGGGGAGATAGGAAGATATTTAAAGTGGCAGTATGTTTTAAATTTTCACTGCTAGCATTTAGAACTAAGATCAACTTTTGGACTAGAGAGAAGTACAACAGGTAGGGTGCTTGCCTTGCACACAGCAGACTTAGGATTGATTCTGAACATCCTATATGGTCCCACAAGCCTTGTCAAGAGTGATCTTTGAGTTCAGAGCCAGGAGTTAAGTCATGAACACTAACAGATGTGACCTAACCCCCACCTCTTCCAAATCAGCTTTCATGTGATGAATTTGTAGCCTGTAATCCCAGAAGATGTAGCCATTACCTAGTCAAGTCAAATGCAAATAGGGGATACTACTTTTTATTTTTTTATTTACTTATTTATTTATTTATTTTTAATTTTTTGGGTCACACCCGGCAGTGCTCAGGGGTTACTCCTGGCTCCATGCTCAGAAATTGCTCCTGGCAGGCACAGGGACCATATGGGGCACCGGGATTCGAACCGATGACCTTTTGCATGAAAGACAAATGCCTTACCTCCATGCTATCTCCCGGGCCCCGGGATACTACTTTTTTTTTTTTTTAACCAATCTATGACTTTTATTGTTCTTAACATAATGTATCGGGTAAGACTTTGGCACTAACTAGAATAAACAAAGGTTCTGGGCATGAGGAACATATTCTTGCCTTGTGCCTGATCTTTGGGGGCAGGGAGATACAGACTCTTTGCATCATTTACTATCGACTTGCTGGGGATTTTTTGTAGATGCTCTTGATTAGGTCAAAGAAATTTCTTCTATTCCAAGTTTGCTGAAAGTTTTTGATGACAATGTATTGAATTTTATTAAATGTATTTTTCTTCATGAAATAATAGAATTCATGTGGTTCTTTTTTTTTGTGATTTACATTTGCTTTTATGATCACTAAAACAGCATTACATGTATAGAAAAAGCATGCCTGGCTCTGGTGTGTGTATATATATGTATATATAAAATTGAGTATATACATATACACATATATGTACATGTATCTACACATATTAGTAGAGTTTAATATACCAGTATTCTGTTAAGTTTGCATGTATTCTCACTGTTGTTATTGCATTGTAGTTTATTTTCTTTTTCTGTAGTCATTATCTGGTTTTGGTTTCAGGGTAATGCTGACCTTATAAAATGAGTTAGGAAATGTGATTTCTATTTCTTAGAAGATAAGTTGTAGACTTAGTGATTCTTTCCTCCCTCAAGTGCTTGGGAGAATTTGCTAGTAAGACCTTGTGGCCTCAGATCCCTTTCTGAAAAGGTTAGTTATGAATTATGCCCTTAATTGGTTATAGGAATAATATGGTTATCCATCTTGGTAAAACTTGGTGTTTTGTAGTTTTTGAAAAATTGTTCTCACCCATCTAAATTGCTTATTTGTAGACTTGTTTGTTTTTTTCTCTTGTCATAATAATGTCTGTGAGGTCTAGAGTGATAGTTCTTGCTTTAGTTCTTGATATTGGTAATTTCTTCTTTTCTTTTTAATCCCCTGTCAATTTTACTGGAGGTTTATAAATTTCGTCAATATTTTTGAACAGCCATATTTTGACTTACTGTTTTTTTTGTTTTCAAGGTCACTCATTTCTACCTTTAAGAAATTGATTTTTCTTCGGCTTCTTTTAGTTTCTTTCATATTTTTCTGATTTGTGTGTGTGTTTGTGTGTGTGTGGGGTGTATGTGTGTGTGAAAGAGAATTTTTAATATCTTTAAATGAAAGCTTAGATTCTTATTGGACTATTCTAATATAAGCAGTCATTACTGTGTTATAAATTATTCCCCATTTAATGGGTTCCTATGGTCTGTGACCTTTCAGCCACTATGGGACAGGTATCTTGGTCTAGTTCGGTTCAGCTTGTCTGAATCCTATTTGGAGGGTCTCTGGGGCTTCCTCTTAGCACCTCTGAGTGGGTCTGGGGAAGGGATCAGTTCCCCAGCTTCCTCTGGAAGGGTTATCTCCTCAGTAGCTGGTAGTCAGAGGGAGCCACAATTTCTGGGCATACTGACCTTGCTTTGGGGTAGCTCTCAATATGGCAGCAACTCAGTAGAGCAAGAAACAAGAGCCAGACAGTGAAGCTAGCAAAAGGCAGGTCACCATCTCTTGTAACCCAGCCAAAAAAGTCACAGTTCCTCTCTTCTGTGTATGTTTTTCATGAAAAGCCAGTTGCTCAGACTGGCCCGCAGTCTAGGATAGGAAGGGCATAGCTCAGTGGTGTGAATACCAGCAGGCAGGAATCTCTGGGTGGCACAGATGGTGGAAATTTCCTCCATGAGCTCTGCTTTGGCTGAAGCCAATTTTTAAGAGAAGATGGGAAAATATAACACATATGTTTACCATTTTAAACTTTTTTTTAATGTACAGTTTAGTGGCATTAATTCACTATGTTTTTTATTGCTATTTTCTTGGTTTGGGGTCATACCTGGCAGTGCTCAGGGCTTACTCCTGGCTCTGTACTCAGGAATCAATTCTGGCAGGGCTTGGGGACCTTATTCCATATTGAGTGTTAGAGATCAAATCTGGGTCTGCCCTATGCAACACAGTGCTCTACCAACTATAATATTTTCAGGGTTCATCTAGATTATGCTATGCTTAAGTATTTGTTTCTTTAAAAGCTTAGTATTATATGTGGATATTTTGTTTATCCATCAGTTGCTGATAGACATTTGGGTTATTCTTCCTTTTGAACTAGTATTAATACCTGTTGCATGACCATTGGTTGCAAGTATCAATTTGAATACCCGTTTTCAGGTCTATTTGAAAAAGTGGAATTAATTGCTGGCTCATATGGTATTTTTTCAGGATTAACCTTTGACCTTTTGCCCACTAGTTTTCTACTGTGGTTGTTACAGTATATTCCTATCAGCCATGCACAAGTGCACCCGTATCTATTTTCATGAAGCCCATTGATTTTCATGTGTTGCTTTTATCTTTATTCACTTCCAATTAAAAACAAGCCTTTCAGATTTTCTTTGATACTACCACTTTGTGGCATGATTGATAGAAGTCTGATCTTAAATTGTCAAGCTTTTAAAATGTCTTCCTGTTATTTTTGTTGCTGATTTCTAATTAATCTATTATTAAGATAAGACAACATATTTTATATTATTTTAATTAATTTGAAATTTTAAAGCTTTAAGATCCAAGAGATGGCCTCTTTTAGGGGATATTCCACAGATATATAAAACTTGTTTTATATTTACCTTTTGTAAGAAGTGTTCTTGGGGGTCAGAAAGATAGTACAGAATGCAGGGCACTTGTCTTGTACACAGACAACCTAAGTTGGCTCCCGAACATCCCATACTGTCTCCTAAGCATAGCTAGGCATAATTCCTGAATACAGAACCAGGAGTAACTCCTGAACACATCTGGGTGTGGGGAAAAAGTGTTTTAGATATGTTTAAATTATTGATGCTGTTATTGATTCTTCTGGAGTCTTGCTATTTTTTTTCCTCCTTTAGTTTTTGGCCTCTACCCTTTGGTTCTTGGGGGTTGGTTACTCCTGGCTCTGTGCTCAGGGGTCATTCCTTACGGTGCTTGAGGGACCATATGGGATGGTGGGGAGCAAACTTGGGTCAGCTGTATGCAAGGCAAATGCCCTACTCTCTGTGTTATCTCTCTGGCCCCTCTTGCTCATTTTCTGTCTGATGGTTGTATCTGTTCCTGAGAGTGTGGTGTTGGCTTTTTCAGCTCTCATTCCAGAACTGCTTGTCCTGTGCACAGTTCTCTGTGCATTAGATACACTAGTATCTGTTTTGTGTGTTTTCCAGCTCTTTAGGAGTGTTATTTCTTCCTGAATTGACATAATAATATTATTATGTAAGGTCATACTTTGTCTCTAGGGATGTTCTTTGCACTGAATTTCATTATCTGGTCCTAATATAACCTTCCAGCTTTATTAGGAATATTACCTTTAATTTGTATATCATTTTCTTTCTTTACTTTTTGTTTTGCTTTGGGGCCACACCTGGCGGTGCTCAAGATTTAGTCCTAGTGGGGCTCTGGAGACCATATGGGACACTGGGGATAGAACCCTGATCATGTGTTAGGCAAGTGTCCTGTCCGCTATACTGACCTGTCTGCTAGACTGAGTATTTTCATTCTTTCATGTTTTGTCGGGTATCCCTAGCAGTGTAGCCAAGCCTTGGGGATCACTCCCAGTGATACTTGCTTCAGCAGTTCTTAGTTTTACCTAATAGAGGTCAGGAGATCACATGTGCTAAGGATAAAACTTGTGCCTGCATGGTCCTACTTCTTTGCACTGGCTCCCCAACCCCATTCTATAGCTTTTAGTTTGCCATTATAAATCTCTTTGTCATCAGTGCTGTATTCTCTTTTCTTTTGTTTTATGAAATATGTTCTTAAGGACTAGGGAGCTAGCTCAAAGAACTGGAGGGCTTACTTTGTTTAGTCCCCGAGTCCAGTTCCTGCTTCTGCATGCTTATGCTCGTCTCCTGTCTGCTAGCAGTAACCCAGCACCGCTTTTTTCCCTAAGAGCCTGCAAGTACTGTCAGGGATGGGCTCCCTCACAAAAAATACAAGAAAACTATTTGTTTATGATTATTTTCTCCTTTCCTTCCCTGTTGCTCGTCTGCTTTGGTGAGAACCAGAGTTTACACATGTATATTTATACATGCGCTTGTAGTCCTCACCAGGGATAAACATTTGGTTATAGTGCTCACACCCCTGATCATGGTGCTCATTGCGAGTTACATATTTTTGTCATCATGTACTATACTCCAGAGCTATCTGGGCCACTCTGGATGCATGGGGATGGCATTGGGGATGAAACTCAAAGCATCAAGCTTGCAAGACTGAGACTTCTACCTCTGATCCATGCCCAGCTGTTGGGCCATGTTATTTTATTTAACTTTTTTGGATTTTGGGCCACACTGAGAGATGCTCATGTTTCCCCTGGCACTGCACTCAAGGATCACTCCTGGAGGTGCTGGAGAGGGACCTGGTTTGAACCCTTGTAAACATATGTAAGGAATGCACTTTGCCCATTGTTCTTACTGTTCCTGTCCCCAGGGTCATATTATTTTTAATCTCTTCTGACTTTTCTTCTTTGAATTGGCATGTTTAGACCATTTTCTGTTTAGTGCAATTAATGCTATGTTGGGATTTCAGTTTGGTATTGTATTATTTATTTGATTTGTGTCCACTGATCTTTGTTCCCATGCTTCTCTTTTCTTCCTCCTTGTAAGTTAGTTTCCTGAACATTTCAGATGCTTTCACTGGAGTTCTTTTAAGAATTTTAAATGATAATCCGTTTTTCAGTGGTGGCTCTCTGGGTTATGCTATGACAGTTTTCCTGACTGCAGTGGTTAGCATCCTACCCCTTCAATGCAAACGTAGAAACTGTGCCGCCACTCTGTCCCCGTACTCTCCTCTGTAATGATATGATTGTCTTAAATGTTATCTGTGTATATATTGAGAACCACATCAGATGGTGCTACTTTTTTTTTTTGCTTTCAAATGTCAAAATAAAAATTTAAAACTCAAGAGCAGCATTGTCTGTCATACTTACCCTTTCCTTATTTTCCCTGTCTCCAGTGCTCCAAATTGCTCTCTTCCTTCCTCCTTTTCTCTACTTGTCCAAATTATTTCCTTTCTCTTCAAGCCGTTTCCTTTAGAAGCTCGACCAGAGAGCTAGCCTGCTGGGCTGGATCCATTCTCCTTCACTGAACTTCTTATTTTTCCTTCATTTCTGAAAGAGAGTCTTACTGGATACAGACTTCTGTGTTGAGAAATCCTCCAATACTTGAATCATTGTCTTAAAGATAATATTTCATTTTTCTATGGCTACTTTTCAGGATTTATCCTAAGTATTAAGTATTCTTTATTATGACTTGTATAGGAGTGAATTTCTTTGGGTTTTGTCCTATTCGGGTTATTACTTACCCTGAACTCGTCAGATTTTTCTTGGCCAACTTGCAACCCTTTAAAGTATGATTTCTGTAAGAATTTTTCTACTGTCAGTGTTTTGTCTCCTTTCTCTTGGAAATCCTAAATATTCTCTCTCTCTCTCTCTCTCTCTCTCTCTCACATACACACACACACACACACACACACACACACACACACACACACACAGACTCACTTTTTTCTACTCTATGTTGTGGTGGCAATGATTGGGGGATCTCACGCTTGGGGGTCAGACTCGAACGCTTATCCACTTCTCTCTCTGTTTCTTTTACCTTTTGACAAACTCATCAGCTTCCAGGGAATCTAATGAAGTATAATTTTTCACTCCTACTTGGAAATGGTCCCTGCTGCCCCTCTGGTATTTCTCCAGGGAAACCTTTTAGTGCTGTGTCCTTTCCTCACTAGGACTTTTTCACAACAGACCTCCATTTAAGTGTATTTGTTTGCCTTCGGATTCCCCCACTATAGTGCCTCGAAAGCCAGAGCATTTGTCCTCACTCATCTTTACTAGTCTAGGCTTTCCTTACCCCCATATTCAGTGACTTAGTTATCTGCAAGTGGTCTTAGATCTGGAAATCCGAGATCAAACAAGATAGCCCATCCACTGATACAGTTGTTCTTCCAGTCTTGCTTCCTGTGGCTGCTGGTCTTGCAATGATCTGACTGGGTCCCTGGGGTCATGCTCTGCAGGATCTAGCCAACTGGGCTGGGAAGTTCAGTGCTGGGACCTGGCCTGGTGACAGGTGCTACTCAGACCCAGGCACACCCTGGTGGTGCAAGGAACCAATAGGGCCACCCTGATAGTTTTTGGGGGCTTCCATGCCCACACCTGGCAGTGCTTAGAGCCATATGTTGTGCTATAGGGGTTGAACTTAGGGCTCTATGTCTCTGCCAGTTGTGAGCCCTGATCCCTGGGCAATCTACCGAGCCCCTGATACTGCTTTAGGAATAAAAATGCTCTCCAGTTGTTTTAAGTTACAGAGATGATGCCCTGTCCTCCCTGAGGGGTTCAGAGCTGCAGAACAGCAAAGGTGGGGAAAGGGGGATCTACTTTGTAGACAACTGTGTGCTTCCTACTGGATCCTCTGCTGTGTCCCACTAGTGGTGGCCCAATAGGGATGGAAGGGCTTGGGTACAAATCCCTATTCTCTATTCCTCTGAATGCTGTAATTTCCTGGGATGGGCTTTAGCAATAGGGAATGAAGTGGGGGCAGATGCCTTGCATCAATGAGGCTCTGGGTTCCATTCCTGCAACTGACATAAAATAAGTATCTGCCCCAAAACACAGTTTTGATTCTGCTCTCACCTCTTCTCATGGATGACATGAGCTTAACCATTCCCCTTCTCTACTCAGAGGCTGGAGAGTAAAGACATTAAAAACACAATGGAATATTATACAGCTGTCAGGAGAGATGAAGTCATGACATTTTCCTGTATATGGATGTACATGGAATCTATTATGCTGAGTGAAGTCAGAGAGAGAGAGAGAGAGAGAGAGAGAGAGAGAAATGCAAAATGGTCTCACTCACCTGTGGGTTTTAAGAAAAATGAAAGAGATTCTTGCAATAATTTTCAGAGACCAAAGAGAAAAGAGCTGGAAGTTCCAGCTCACCTCATGAAGCTCACCACAAAGAGTGATGAGTTTAGTTAGAGAAATAACTACATTGAGAACTATCCTAACAATGAGAATGTATGAGGGAAATAGAAAGCCTGTCTAGAGTACAGGTGGGGGTTGGGTGGGGAGGAGGGAGATTTGGGACATTGATTATGGAAAGGTTGCACTGGTGATGGGGGGTGTTCTTTACAAGACAGAAACCCAGTCACAATCATATTTGTAATCCAGGTGTTTAAATAAAATATTATTTAAAAAAGAACACTGGGCAGGGGGCGGAGTGGTGGCACAAGGGGTAAGGCATCTATGCCTTGCCCATGCTAGCATAGGATGTCCCGGAATCCCATATGGTCCCTTAAGTCAGGAGCAACTTCGGAGCACATAGCCAAGATTAATCCCCCGAGCGTCACCGGGTGTGGGCCAAAAACAAAAACAAAACAAAACAAAACAAAAAACCACTGTGGGCTGCACTCAGGTCTCAGGGCATCCTGAGTGCCCCTCCCATTCCTGTTCAGCTCTCCTATAGGGAGCTGAAGAATCCTTGCCTGTTCAGGGAGGACTCTGGGAGCAGTGCACAGAGAAGTAGGGGCTATGAAAGCTGCCTTTTCCCTTGAGATGTTTTCTAGAGTCCCAGAACGCATCTGCAGAGGGTCCTATAAGCTCTCCAGGAAGGGCCTGCTAAGCCTCTAGCTTCTGGGGTTTTCAGATTTATTTCAAGCCCCAATCTGGAGAGGAGGGTTTCTTTCAAGCAGAGGCTCTGGACTTTGGGGTCACTTTGTTAGGTGAAGGCTGAGTAGGGTGCTCATCTTTGTGCTGTAAGCCCCTCTAGTTCTACCTCTCCAGCCCCAGCTAGCATTTGCCATCTCTCTGGTCCCTCACTGCTGTCTTTGTGCCCAGAGCCCAGCCATTCTCTCAGCCAGAGACCCACTCCGATGCCAGGATAGTCTTGGTCGCTTCCTACTTTGTTTTGAGAGGAACGTTGTGCTGAGACAATGTGTGTGCCTGTCTCTCTGTGTGTATATACACTTGTGCTTATGTGTCTGTTTGCACAAGCATGTATGTGTGTGCTTGTATGTGAAAGGGATGGAGAATGAGATGCTGACCAGGGACACTGGGAAGGGAGGGTGAGAGGCTGGCCAGGGGCACTGGACTCTCAGGGAGGTTGAATCCCCTGCCCAGCACCTCACCCATTCAACTTCTCACATCCTGGAGGACTCAAATCCTGTGTGATTTGAGCAAAATGTTTTGTGTCTGGATTGCTGGGCTTTTTCAGAGCCAGTGAATCCTCTGCTGAAAATCTTCTTCCTCCCATCCACTCTGGGGTCTCTACTGAAGCAGGATGGTGAGGCCAGAAGCTTTTTTTTTGTTTTTGTTTTTTTTGTTTGTTTGTTTTTGGGCCACACCCAGTGACGCTCAGGGGTTACTCTTGGCTATGTGCTCAGAAGCCGCTCCTGGCTTGGGGAACCATATGGGACACCGGGTGATCGAACCGTGGTCCGTCCTAGGCTAGCGCAGGCAAGGCAGGTACCTTACCTCTAGCGCCACCGCCCGGCCCCACTTTTTAACTACACTAGAGATGGCTGCTTAGGATCTATTCTAGCTGCCGATTCTGTCTCTCGGGGTGCAGTGATACACTTAACTAGAGTCCTGACTGATGCCTTCAATTTGCTAGACAGAGGGTATTTGGGTGGCGAGGACCTGACGAGAGCCTGTCTGTATCTGTGGTCCAGGCTGAGCTGTGATTCCCTCTGGGGAAGTCCTCTCTGTTTTTCCAAAGTCCTTGCCCGAGTCTTGCAGAAGCCTCAAGGCTCAGCTGCCTGCATTGCCCTGTGTGCCCAGAGGCTGGATTTACCTTTTGCTCTGTACCTTTGAGTCTGAGGGACACAGGGAAGGAGTGGCTCGGATGACACAGAGGCTTCCCCTTCCTGGGTCATTCGGGACACTCTGATCTTGACTCTCATGGGACACTCTGGGTCTCTTTACTGAGGACAATCTCAACTTCTGTATTTTTTCCTCTGTGAACTCTGAGAAGAAGCACTGCTCTTTCTGAGCTGCCAGGGACAGGGAAGGGGTGATTGTTGTTGCAGGGTGAAGGAACACATGTCTTATATTTCTGTGTGAAGATGGATCCTTGTATAGCAGAGAGACTTTGCAAAACCCCACTTTGTCTCTGTCTAGTGCCCCATTCCCACCTGTTTCCATCTGGTTCTCTGTTAGGTAGCACAGGAATGTGGGCTTTGAGAAGGTGGACCACATTTATCAAGATCTTTCTTTTTTGGGGGTGGGGGGGTTGGGCCACATCCAATGATACTCAGGGGCTACTCCTAACTATAAGCTCAGAAATCACTCCTGTCTTGGGGGACCCATATGGGATGCTGGGGGATCAAACCGAAGTCCGTCCTAGGTCATTGTGCAAGGCAAAAGCCCTATTGCTGTGCCACCGTGTGGACTCCGGCCCCACATCAAGAACTTTCTATAAGTCTCCCAAAGTGTTGGAAGTTAAAAACACGAAAAGCTATTCTCTACCTCCCAGGTTAGGTTCCCAGGGATCGCCCAGGGATCTCCCAGACCAGCTCAGAGTAGTACTGGTTAATGGGGCTGATTCTGGAGTGTTGGGCAGTACAATCCCTGCCAAGAGAGCTGGGGTAACAGGGTTCCGCTGGGCCAGTCTCCTTCCTTCTCTGGTGCTGGGTCTGAGAAGGGTTCTTTCGTGTGGACTGTTCCTGAGGAAGGAAGAAGGAACAGAATGACAGGCAGCTTTGTCATTTGTCAAGGGAGGATGTTGGGCGAGATGAATAATCTTTTCCCAACTGTGTTTTTTTTTTCCTTCTCAAGCCTGTGCTGTGTGCTGCTAATGTGTATTTAATAAGGTTTCTCTCTCTTAAAAAAAAAGTATATAATTTTTGTTTCACAGTTTGAAGCACAGAATTGTAACAGAGGGGGTTGGGATTAAGGGGGGGTGTTGGGGAGACCAAATGCTGTTCTGGAAGTTCCAGAAGGAGCTCGGCTCTGCGGAGTGTGGAGGTGCAGGGGTTTCACATGCACCCAGACACCATAGGGGGTGTCTGAGGGCCAAAGCTGAGCAGTGGCCATGGAGCAGCGCCTTGGGATGTAGCCAGCCAGCCTCAGCTCCTGTGGCTCTTGTGCTGTCGGTGATTGTGTGGTTTTTACTCTTCTGGTCTCCTTAGAGACAAAACTGTGAAGTCAGGAGCCGGTGACTTCCTGCCCCTCCTGAGCAAACAGCTCTGGTAGGCTGCTGGCTCTGCTCTCAGCCAGGTCTGACAGTAGCTGGAACAGGTAGGTGATGGGTGCAGGTACTTCAGTACTGTCCTGGTCTTGTCCCATTGCGCTGCAGTCATGGAACCTGAGTGTGCTTACCTGGCTCCCTTCCCATGCTTTGATAGATCATAGCTGGCCTGAGTCACTTCCTAGCCTCTAGACATGTCCAAGCACCTTTGATAGTCTCCAGCAGACCTTTGTTGGATTCCTGCAGTTGCCAGAGGTGGTGCTCCTGAGATGTCCAACCTACTCAAGTCTGGGCTCCCCAATCAGCCCTGTCTGTTTTGCCTCCCAGGAGTTAACTTGAAAAGCTTCAGGAGTATTCTGGGGGGACTCTCTATCAGGAAGTGACCTTGGCATCCTAGCACTGGGCATGAAGCTCCCACACCTGTGTGTGTGTGTGTGTGTGTGTGTGTGTGTGTGTGTGTGTGTG
>PVKC010046057.1:0-11302 GCA_004027635.1 Crocidura indochinensis
CTCTCTCTCTCTCTCTCTCTCTCTCTCTCTCTCTCTCTCTCTCTCTCTCTCTCTCTCTCTCTCTCTCTCTCTCTCTCTGCCTGAATTGCTGTGCTGTCATAGGATAAACTTTGGCCTAAATGATAGGCTCTCAGATCACCACACCACACTTTCCTGGATGCCCCTTCTCTGGAGTGTGAAGTACTTCACAACCCTCTCTGCTAGTTTCTGACTACACTGAAAGGCCTGAGGTCTAGACCTTCCTTCTCACTATCCCTTTTAGCTGCCATTGGACATTGACCAGTCAAATGACCAAAATAGGACTGTCACCTTACCCATCCCAACTTGTTTCTTCATTGCTGAATAGTCCCATCTTCCCTCTCCCTGTTTAACGCAAACCCTGGGTTCAGCTTCTGCCTCAAAATAACTGGAACAGTGGTCTTTCAGGGAGAGCTCTTTATTAATATTTTCCTGAAATCTCACATCTCTTGTTCCAATTTTTTGGTTCTGTTTTGTTTTTGGGTCACACGAAGCAAAGCAAGGGCCCTATTCACTGTGCTGTCACTCCAACCTTCTTCTAATCTTGACTTCACCTTCAAATAAAGCCCAGAATCTCAACCTGTTATTATAAATTACCTCTGTTCTTATATGCACCAACTACCATCATCTCTTACTTAGCAACTCTCTCTGTACCCACTATCATGCCCTTCTGGTCTGTTCTCAATAGAGAAGCCAGGATTATGTTCTGACTAAAACCTTAGCTGAAGTTCTTGAACAGTTCTTATCCCAAGCTATGCAATGGTAAAAGCTGCAGAATGGCCCCAGAGGCTGGGTCCGTGGAACTTCTCTCTCCTCATCTCCATGTCCTTACTTGAGCAATGCTTCCATCATATTGTTTCCTGAAGTTTCCCATCTAGATGCCTTTGTGTTCGCCAAAGTAAGTAAAGTGAGTCTTTAGACTTACTCTGAAGCCTTTATTTGAAATGCCTTCTTCCCCAAGATGTCTGCCTGGGTCACTCTTCCACCTCTCCAGCTGGCTTTGTGTGCCCCCATCTTTCCTGATTTAGCCCTTCTGCCTAGCACACATTGACCTCATATGGTGGACAGTCAGCCAGGTTGACCTGACACTGTCCCAATTTAAGCACAAAGTACATCTCGAGAAACCCTATAGTCTTACGCCAGTTTCGACTCCCAGTCCTCTTAATGACACCTGACTTATTTGTTGGTGGTATATGAACAAGAGAACAATATATTTCTCCAGGAGGGTAAAGATACAGAGTTGTTTTATGGTACCTGAACGTTCTCTATAAATGTTTATTTATTTACGGAGAGGATACTGTTTGGGCCATACAGGGCTCAGAGCTTATTCCTGGCTCTGTACTCAAGGATCACTCCTTATTGGGGGGTAAGGGGAAAAATCAGGTACCAGAGATTGAACTGAGGTCACATGCAAGCAAAACAAGTACCTTACCCCCGGTACTAATAAATATTTGTTAATAATAAAATGTTTATTTAGTGAACGAGTAAAACCAAAGATTTTAATAAAAGGATCACCCAGTCCTCGGCATTTATATTTAATCATCAGTAACCAGGCACGAATGATTCACATATAAGAATAGGATTAAAGCAGGTGCATAAATAGGAGTCTGATTAGCATGTTGATTGCAAATTTCCTTTGTGGGCCCTACCCACATTTGTGTTCAGGACAGAGATCATGGTGCACAACACTTAACAGTGTCATGCTTGATGTCTGCAAACCTTCCTGCGTTTGACATGTCCCTCCTCACATAAGGGATCTCCCCTGCCCCAGACCCAAAACTTTCCCCCATGGCCTCACAAAATCCTCACTTCTTTCCCTAAAGTTCTGTAGCCCTACCCACCCCACGCCCCACCACTGCAGCTTTGAAGACTAAGCTGGTTGGAAAAGTCGGACTAGACACTCTCTGCTGCAATAGTGAATATAAAGTTTAAGATTTCAAGAAGGAAAAAATATCTGCCAGACAACTCAAATAAAAAGAAAAAGCTTTCTGAGGTCCATGGTGGTGGGTGGGTGGGGGGGTTGAGAGGTACTGACCGTTCTGGAAGGCACCTGAAGAGCAGGCGCGGAAGTAGCTAAGGACAAACAAGTCCTCTTCCTGATGAGCTCAGCCCTTAATAACAAAACAGAGTGGCTGGAAGGCAATTAAAGAGAACACACAGACTCCAGCCAGTGAAAAGCCAGCCAGAGCAGGGCCAGAGACTAGAGGGGGGGTGGTGGTGGCTCCTCTGTTATTCAGCCACTGCCTCCCTCCATTGCTCCTGCCCTTTCTCCCTCCCTCCCTAGCAGTCCCCACTGAGCGGAGTGGTACAGTGGTAGCATGCCCACCCACACTGCAGTGAGTTGCCTACCTCGGGAGCTGACTTGGGATCTCTAGTGAATTTATTTGTGTTCTCAGTTTGCAGTCTCAATCCATTTCTCTGCTGGAGCCCCTGGTCCAGTTCATAGGCCTCTCTCTTCCCTCCAGGGCCTGCCTCCCCTCTCCCCCTGAGCCAAAAGCCTTCCAGTCTCTAGCAGCCCAGCCCTGGGAAAGGTCCTGCCACCCAATCTGCCCTTCCACCAGGGCACACTGGGCTCACCTGGGGCTCGTGTGTGTGTGTGTGAGGGCCCCTGCCTAACAGATTCTAAAAGCTAGTGTGTAGCCCAAGAATTTGGGGTTCTGTTCACTCTCTGAGCAACTTTCAGAAGCAGCCCAGGAGAACAGATGTGCAGTGATCCCGGACTACAATGGAGCAGCCTTTGGGACAGACTGTAGAGCTGTTTCTTCTGTCTGCCAAGGGCAACAAGAGACAGGGCAAGTAGACACTGAGTGCAGGAGGGTCGGAGGATACCTGACTCCGCTTGGGAGGGGGCAATCAAAGAGCAGGAGCTAGGGATCAGAGAAATATAGTGAGTAGGACACTTTTCTTTCATGGTCAATTTAGGTTTCAACTACAGCATCTGACATAGTCCCCCTGAGCATCACCAGGAATGATGCTGAGTGCAGAGCCAGAGATGACCCCTGAGCACTGCCAGGTGTGGCCACAAACAAGAACAAAAGAGCACATGTCCTGAGATCCTCAGACCTCATCTTCTTAGTTCCAAGGTGCTGTAGTCTATAACTAGTTGTTAGGGTAGTATATCAGTTTAAAGTTGGGGCCTCAAGAGATAGTAAAGGGTTTAAAAATATTTGTGTTGCATATGACTGGCCACAGTTGGAACCCAGCATGCGCTGTCCCTTGAATATCACTGGGTATAGCCCTGGCTGGAGTCCCTAGTTCACATACATCACCAGGCTAGCCCTAGTGGGGACCTCAACACTGCAGGTTCTGAACAGTATCACATCCTCAGCCCTCACATTGAATCTCTGGTCTTGTTGGCCAAGAATCACCAAGAGTGGCACCCAGGCCTCTGATCACTTCCTGGTAACCCTCCAAGCCCCCAGGAAAATAGAGAATTGGAATTGCTTGGACTTGACCATTGCTCAATGAAGCCAAGAAGTAAAGTCAGTGGCATTAGAGTCTAACCTATATAGCAACACTATGTCCACCTTGAGTGTACCCCCAATTCTGGTTTATTAGATTGCTAAGTTCCTATCCCCCTCCTCAAGACTTTGTAGTCAGTCAAAATGTGCTCCAGTTGTGGTGTGTGTTTTTTTTTTTTTTTTTTTTTTTTTTTGGTTTTTGAGGCCACACCCGGTGACACTCAGGGGTTACTCCTGGCTATGCGCTCAGAAGTCGCTCCTGGCTTGGGGGACCATATGGGGAACTGGGGGGATCGAACTGCGGTCCATCCTAGGCTAGCGCAGGCAAGGCAGGCATCTTACCTCCAGCGCCACTGCCCGGCCCCAAAGTGTGTTTTTTCTTAACAAGTCCCCAGACATATTGATGCTGGTTTGAGAACATGGTGTTGTTTCATAAGCCTCACCAATTCCATGCAGCTCTGGTCAGGATACACTATGGAATGTGGTCGGCTCTACCTACTCATCCTGTGTGGTACCACTACAACAAACTGAACACAACAGAAGACAACTGGACAGAAATGGTAGTCCTGGGGCTGAAGTGATACATAGTATAGAAGGTCGGGAACTTGCTTTGCACTCAGCCAACCTAGGTTTGATCCTTAACTTCCCATATGGTACCGAGCACGCCAGGGGTGATTACTGTGTGCAGAGTGTGAAGTAATTCCTAAGCATTGAAGAATGTGCCCTCCCCCCACACACACTAAAATAATATCCTCCCCAAATGGCAGTCTTTGCTTGGTCCTTGATGACCTCACAGGCTAATTTGAAATATGTGGAAGGTGTCCCAATTTGATATTTGATTCTAAGAACTAGGCTTTGAGCATCATAACATTTATGACTAAATTTTATGGTGTAGAAAACACTGAACTGTATAGTTCAGTATAGTTCCAGAAACACTTCACTAACTCCAAAGCAATGAGCTATATGTCCAAACAGAGAATGTCAGTAGGAATTATAAATATCAGAAACATCAAATATTATACTGAAGTGGTGCCTTCTTATAGCTTTCCTGAAGATTCAATAAACCTGCCCTTTTTTCTACCGTCAATAAGTCATCATTTTCTGTGATAAATATCTAGGAAAACTAAAATTTCCACCAAGCTAACTCTTCATAGCTGAAGCCTGTCTCATTAACCTTGAGGAATTCAATCTGCTAAAGTTACACGGTGAAATCTGCCAGTGCAAGAAGATGTGGAAGAACATTGTGTCTTTTATTGAACAATATTGCTCCTGGTCTTTGGGGTCCTTCTCTTGGGCACTTGCTCATGCTCAGGGACAGTGAGCTGCATTGGAATTGCCTTGTGGTGCTGACTCCTGAGACAGTCTAATTTCTTTGTGGGTCTTGTTTGTTTTATTATTGGGCCACTCCTGGTGGTACTTGAGGCTTACTCCTGACTCTGCACTCAGGAATCACTCTTGGCAGGCTTGAGGGATTGTTTGGGATGCCAGGGACCAAAACCAGATCAGCTGTGTGCAAAGCAAGCACTTTCACTTCTGTTCTATGACTCCAAGCCCTTGTGTTTGTAACGTAAAATCAGAATCTTAGAGAATGCAAAAAGATGTCTAAAGTGTATTTTGTCAAAACCAAATAATCTCTATGCTTTGTCTCCACATTCACTGCTCAGAGAGCACTTTGAATACAGTGCTTTGCTCACATCTGGCTTTAAGAAAGTATCAATTTTTTTATTTTTTTTAACAGAATTTTGTTGAAGGAGGCACAACCAGCATTGCTCAGCAATGCTCCTGGCTCTGCACTTAGGAACTCACTCTTGGGGCTTAGGGGACCTGGGATGCCTAAAATCAAACCCTAGTCAACTGCATGCAAGGTAAAAACCATACCTGATAGACTATCTCTTCATCCCAACATTTGATCTTTACCTGGCTGTCACTCATCTTCATTTAACTCAGCAGTCTCCAGTTGCTTTAGCCTACCTACTCACCCTCTTTTCAGGAAAAAAAGTTACTCAGAACAGCTCCGAGGAATCTCCCTTCTTTAAACAAACAAAAGATCCCCCCCCCCCAATTCTCCATCTAGCAGCCCTCCACTAGCCCCCAGGAGAAGTAGCACCCACATTAAGAAAAATTGCTTCAAGCCATTAAAACATAATCTTGGGACTAAAGATGCCACAATATCGAGATAAGTTTGTTTTAAAAGAGAGGAAATTAATCACCCAGCCTTGATTTTAAGGTCTCTGCTGACTCCCAGACTCACTTGCTTATGATGAGTGTTTCTTCACCACTGATCCAGACTCTCATGAACTCGCCGTACATCTTATTGTAGTAGTTACAGGCACTGCCGATTCCCATCCATAGGAACCGGCCATGGGAGATAAGGGGTCCAATACCC
This sequence comes from Crocidura indochinensis, assembly GCA_004027635.1. Classification (NCBI taxonomy): domain Eukaryota; kingdom Metazoa; phylum Chordata; class Mammalia; order Eulipotyphla; family Soricidae; genus Crocidura; species Crocidura indochinensis. The sequence goes on from PVKC010046057.1 coordinate 5,866, forward strand.
AGACAGTAGCCAGGACCTAGAAGGGTCGTGGGTTCACAGTTAGCATTTGAGCTGTGCCAAAAAGAGCAGATGTGACTGCCATTCTAATCTTGGATTTTTCATTTTTTTAAGTAAAAATGTTTTCAAGTCACTGTTATTTATGCATAGTACTGTAATCGGAGGGTTCCATGTATAGAGTTCCAACCCCACCCCTTCTGCCAGAATAACTTCTTTCCCAACCTCCCAGACTCATATAGAAAGCTCAGTTTTGTAGACCAGTTCTTTTTTAGCTGTTGCCTTTAGCCATAAAGAAGCATCGTAAGGAAATAATAATGCATGTTCTGTCCTTCTACACGTATCTGAGTGTGTTTTTGCATCTTCCGCTGAGTATCTGTGAGTCACTTAAAAACAATGATCAAGCACACTTATCTGCCCTCACCCCACCCAATGTTGCAGATGCCAACATGTTCGGAGGATGCGCCGCCTGGGTCTGCTTGCTCTTAGTCTTTCCAATTCAAATGAAGCAGTGAGCGTGAGTGTTGTCTTCTGTGTATATGTATACTATTTCCTCACCAGGCCCAGTGGTGAAAATGAGCTTCAGATACATATAGCTGAATGTTGTGTGTGTATGTGTGTGTGTGTGTGTGTGTGTGTGTGTGTGTGTGTGTGTGTGTGTATTCTCACCAGGCTCTGTGGTGAAAATAAGCTTCAAATACAAGTTATTCCGTTCACCTAGTAATAAGCATGCAAACCAGGATGAGACCTGGTGGCAGATATGTTCAGTTACCTAATTTTGTGTGAAGACTTTTGGCTGGATTGCCCCAGTGAAGGGAAGGCTAGGCAGCAGTTTTGGTTATAATCTTTTTGTTTTTCTAAAGGGAGGCCTGAGGATACTCTATGGTGATGTTCTATGTGACAATGCACTATGCCATCAGGGTTATACTTGCTGTGTATGTAAACATTTCTAATCTTATCATGATCTGGAATTGTTGTGTATAAATATTTCTGACCCTACCTTGATCAGTGATTGTACCCTACCCTAGGGTGTGACCTGGCAGTCTGCCCCCACCTTAGCGTAGTACTTGATTCTGTTTCCACCATTGGGTGGGACCTGATTCTGGGGACTAGCTTTTTCCCTTGCTGGCCTTCACCCAGGCCGTTTGAGGCTTCGACCTCTGCAAGGAATACAGAGCTATTTTTTTCGGAAGTTTGGTTGTCTTCTGGATTTCTTCCCGCTACATTCACCTCAGAACTGCTGGTTACTGGGTGGTAGACGCGTTCTCCAAGCTGGAGGGGAAAGACCTCGTTCTCCCTATCTCCATCAGTGAACCTCTACTGGGGCCGGATTACTACAATACTGATTAGAGCTGGGGGTGGGGGTGAGAAGTTCTGGGAGTGTCGTATGGTGCCAAAGATCAAACTGAAGGCTTCTGCCACTTGAATTATCTCCTCAGCTCCAATAGAACTTTTTCATTTGAAAGAAGCATGTTCTGCAAAGACAATGACCAAAGAACATCCACTCTTTTTTCCCAGGGGGACAGAGAGATAGCACAGTGGGTAGGGCATTTGTCTTACATTTGGCCAAACTAGGACCAACATGAGGTCAATCCCTGGCATTCCATTTGGTCCCCTGAGCCTATCAGGAGTGATTTCTGAGCACAGAGCCACATTGAGTGTGGCCCAAAACAAAACAAAAAAAAACTAAACAAGGGGCCCGGAGAGATAGCAGTGGTGTTTGCCTTGCAAGCAGTTGATCCAGGACCAAAGGTGGTTGGTTCAAATCCCGGTGTCCCATATGGTCCCCCGTGCCTGCCAGGAGCTATTTCTGAGCAGACAACCTGGAGTAATCCCTGAGTACCGCTGGGTGTGGCCCAAAAATAAAAAAACAAAACAAAAGAAAAGAAAACACACACACAAGAAACAAGTATAAAACCCATTGTTAATTAAATGAATCTTAAGCTGGAGATCATAGTGCAGAGGTTAAAGCATTTTCCTGGTGCATCCCACACCCCTGGCTCAATTCCCAGAGTTGCATCTGGTCCCTAAAGCATGACCAGGAGTTATTCCTGAGCACAAAGCCAGGAGTAAGCCCTGATACAGGTTGGCATAGCCAAAAGAGCTGAAACAAAGAAAATTAAAAGAATTCTGTTGTTCTAGGGCTTTTTTGAGGGGCACACACCTGACTTTGTCCTCAGGTCCTCATTGGAATGTGATGTTCAGGGAACTCTAATACTGTTATAGTTCTTTAACTCTTATCATTAAAATAAAGAGAAAAAGCTTACTAAACCTTCTGCTAGGCCTTTAATGAGTTAATTGGTGACTCAATGATTTTCAAAAATATACTTGCTACTGAATTTTTCCTTCCTCTTCCATCTCTTTAGTTTTTTCTATTTTTTAAATAACTTTACCTTTGTTCTGCCTAAAACAAATGTATTATGATCAATTGTGTCAACTATTCAATGTACTTTATTTAAATAAATAAAAAAAAAGAACATGCAATCAGTGAGTTTCCAGGGAATTTGCTGTTTTTTCTAAGAATGAAACATTCTTAGAGCTCTATTTTCCTGGTGTTAATGAAAAACTAGACAGAGATCGTATGTACTGTGATTCCCTGAACCCCAGCAAGAATAATCCCTGAGAACACAGCCAGGAGTATGTACTGAGCAACACAGGGTGTGACCTAAAAGAACAAAACAAAACAGAAGGGACTGGAGAGAGATAGCACAGTGGTAGGGCATTTGCCTTGCATGCAGCTGATCCAGGAGGGATGGTGATTTGAATCCTGGCATACCATATGGTTCCCCGAGCCTGCCAGGAGCTATTTCTGAGAGCAGAGCCAGGAGTAACCCCTGAATGCCACTGGGTATGACCCTCCAAAAAAAATCCAGAAAAAAAAAAAAAAAGAAACCAAAAACTGTTCCTTAAAATGTCAGCAGATATTCTTACTGACTGCTAGTCAGTTGTAACATGCATAACCACAGAATACTTTTTTATTTTGTTTTGTTTTGTTTGGAGGCCTCACCCAGTGGTACTCAAAGGTTACTCCCGCTCTGAGCTCAGAAATCACTCCTGGCAGGCTCGGGGGATCATATTGGACGCCAAGGATCAAACCTGGGTCAACTGTGTGCAAGGCAAGCACCCTATCCACTGTGCTATCACTCCAGCCTGAGATTGACAGTCTTCAGACATATTATTAGTCTTTTAGGTTGGATCACAGTTTGGTTAAAAAGCAGTACCATCACTATATCACATATGTGTATCTCTTGGATTGAGGAGGCCCAGTGCTTGAACTCAAAGGGAATCAGAGTTTGGGTCACGTCACATCAGTCTAATTCACCGGGGAATACAGGACCTGGGGTGGTCTGATAAGCATGACTCGGCTGGCAGGGAATACACAGACAGACATAGGGAGGGAGGACAATACAAAATAAATCAGATATGACCACCCTATGCTTCTTTCATTTGCATGTCTTTCACCTTCCACTACAGTGACTGCAGTGCTAGGAGGGGAATGCCCTGGCTGCAGACCCTAGAAGTCATTTGGGTATCTCAGAACTGAGAATGCTTATCACGGCACCTAGTGACTGCAGGAGTCTTTCTCATAAATTCAGAGGAGCTGTAAATATTTCCACTGATGTTTGTGTAGAGACCAACAGCTGGTTTCTCTCACCTAATCCAGAAAGCCTCTGCATTCCATACTCATTCAACTCCCCAGAACAACAAGCATCGCAGTCGCTCGAAAAGGAGACACTCCAGTTGTCTGAAGCATAGATTTGGTCATTGAGCCCAAAAATATTTCTGTAACTGAAGCCATATGAACCCCAGCTGCAAACCGCTGTTTGAATAGAGGTTACAGACATCATGGTATGCAAAAGCAGCGAGAACAAAGGAATTCTGAGGGGGCTTTATATCTCCTGGACCCTCTTGCTCAACTCTCTTCAGCATCTACTGACTCTGAATTATCCCCAGATAGGGTACTGAGGGTCGCAAACAGGGAAACTAGCCAGAAGAGGGCAATGCAGTCAGATCCGGAGTCCCGGACATCTGTGCCACTCTGGCCAGCTACCTGTTTCAGGGAAGACTGAATGGAAGCTCCCTGGCCAGAAAAATGAAAACTGATTTGAGGTTCAACAATTCCTAGTTGTTCCCTCCCCCACCACAAACACCCAAGCACCCACTTTTTTTCCGCCTCAGGAAATCCACCCATGATTCACATACTCTGTGCTATATAACCCCTCACCAGCTAGGTGAAAGTTGGGCTTTTTTTGGGCTTTCCTGGCTTGTCCTTAGGGCTCAGATAGGAAAGGCAGATCAGCATCTGGGGCTCAGTTTCCCATACTGCCTCATGGAAGTGGTTGACTCCTGTCAGTAACTTTTTTTTTTTTTTTTTTTTTTTTGGTTTTTTGGGTCACACCCGGCAGTGCTCAGGGGTTACTCCTGGCTTCATGCTCAGAAATCGCCCCTGGCAGGCACAGAGGACCATATGGGATGCGGGGATTCGAACCACCGTCCTTCTGCATGAAAGGCAAATGCCTTACCTCCATGCTATCTCTCCGGCTCCACCTGTCAGTAACTTTTAACCATGGTTGCCATGAAAAAAAAAATCAACTGGCAAGAGACCTACTGGCTGGTCCTTTTGGCCCTCTTCTTTATTGCCTCTGGATATTAATATCATGCTTATTTTTTTTATATCCTACAAATGATTGTGATCTTTCTAGGTTTATCCCTCTTCCTCTGACTGACTTTGCTCTGCATAATATTCTTTATATTCATCAATATATAAGCAAATTTCAAGATTTTGAATAGTGGGAAGTACACTTAGGGCAGAAAAGGGACTACTATGACAATGATAGATGGAAATGATCGCTCTGGAAAATACCTGGCTGTTGAGAGGTGATAAAGTGATATGCATGATACCTCTTGAGTAACAATATTGCAAACAAGCGTCTAAAGGGAAAAAGAGAAAAAAATTGTCTGCCATAGAGGCAGGCAGGGAAGAGGGAAGGAAGAAAGGAAAGAGGAAAACTGGACATTGGTAGTGGGAAATGTGCAGTAGTGAATGGTGTTAGACCCTGTATAACTGAAAATTAATCCTGAACAGCTTTGTAATTGTGTATCTCATAGTGATTCAATTAAAGGGTTTATTTATTTAAAAAATCACCTGTGCTGGGAGTGGGAAGAGATTTAAAAAAGATGTCAACAGGGGAGTTCAACCTTAGATCCAGCTGAGGACCCCTGTGTGTGCCTGACCACCCATGTGTACCAGCATTATGTCCCCAGCCCCATGCAATGGGCAGTGTGAACCACCAGGTCTCCCATCCAGGCTATCTCAGTCCAAGGATTGGGGGCTTCACCAGAAGCAGTACAAGCATCTAGGAAGGCTTATCAGAAACAACGCCCTTGGTCCCCCTCCTCCACTGCTGTCTCTCCTTCACCTGGGATCCCTAGGAAGAGAGAA
>PVKC010046058.1:0-11301 GCA_004027635.1 Crocidura indochinensis
CAGAGGTGCCTTGTTCTAGCTCCTCCAGATTCCTCTATATCCCTAAAGACAAGCTACCGCATCTTATTTTCTTATCTATTTGTTTGAGAAATAAATTTTACGCTTGATTATTGTCGAATAAAAGGGAAATAAATAAATAACATGCACAGATGTATACTACTCAGAGAATCTAGAAATCAATATTCCTGATTCCATTGCTGAGCTGGTGCCTGGATGTTTTCTTGATCCCTGCTTTCTGTATTCATTCCTGAACATTTATTTAAATGCCAAACCCACAGAGAGTTTTCATGGGGACCTGCTGTTAGGTTGAGGCCAATGGATGTAATCTGGGCAAAAAGACACATTTTTCATGTTTCCATTTGGGATTTGAAGAATTAAGAACCTCCAAACCCAGTGCTACAGATATTCTCTTTGCTTCTGCCCTGTGTAAAAACAGGAGGCTTTAGGTGGTGCCATCCAAGCCGAGCATCAGAGAAATTCAACAATGTCCTATCTGTCAGTAGTGTCAGTTGCTGTCCGGAGATTCTAAAGATGATAGCTGAGAAAATGCTGTCAAAACTGGCAGCCATGAAGGATCTAGTGGTTCCTGTTGATCGATGAGTATTGATTAATCACATAGTTTACATTTAGTCAGGTTAATGCTTGCAGAAATAACTTCAACCATTCAAAAGCTGTCTAATTGAAACCCAGTTTATAGTAAGCTTATGGTAAGAAAAGGTATTTCTATGAGCAATGCAAGCTATGTGTGTATATATGTATGTGTGTGTAAGCACATATCAAAGGGGCAAAGTGAACTCTAATATTTAAAGGGAAATTTGTGTGCATTGAAGCCTGGAGAAATAGTACAGGATTAAGGCTTGCATGTGGCTCATCACAGTTGTGTCTCTGGCATCATTTACTCTTCTAAGCACTGTTTATGCTGCCCCACAGGCGCCCAAGCGTAGCAGGGGTGGCTTGTATGATCCTGGACACTGCAGGGCTAAAACAACCCCACATTTCCAGGCCCAGACATTTAACTGCTGGTCTGGTTGGCCTAGTATTGCTGGGAAGACTTCATGAGTCTTCTAAGTACTGCTTGGAGAATTCTCCCACCTTGCCTCCCAAAAGTATATATTGAAATTCTGATATATCTAGATACATTTCTTTTTTAAAAATGATTTTATTTAGGGGCCAGAGCAATAGTGCAGCAGTAGGGCATTTGCCTTGCATGCAGCTGACCCAGGACAGAATGCAGTTTGATCCTTTGCATCCCATATGGTCCCCTAAGCCAGGAGCAAATTCTGAGCACATAGCCAGGAATAACCCCTGAGCGTTACTGGGTGTGGCCCAAAAAAACCTCAAAACAAAACAAAGTAAGCAAACCAACAAACAAAAACACATCTTTTTGAGGCATCTTTTTAAACTTGGTTGTTAAAGTTTGTATCTTATGATTTTATTGTTGACTCTGACTTGGATCTTTAGTTCTTTTCTTTCTAAGCAACACCAATGCATCTGAGACCTCTTAGCTCCTGTCATTTCATACGTGTTTTTTTCCACCCTCATTCAATTTCTTTCCTTCTCACTATATTCCTGGGCCTAGATTGTTCTAGACAACCCTTATTTAAGCCATTTGCATTTCTTCATGCAATTATTTTAAGTACCACATAAAAGTGATACCATTTTGTATTTTTTCTTTATTAAATTATATTAAGACCATTGGAGACTTAACCATTGGATTGGTTAAGGATACTTTTTTTGTTTTGTTTTTTTGTTTTTGTGCCACACCTGTTTGACACTCAGGGGTTACTCCTGGCTATGTGCTCAGAAATCGCTCCTGGCTTGGGGGACCATATGGGACGCCGGGGATCGAACTGCGGTCCGTCCTACGGTAGTGCTTGCAAGGCAGACACCTTACCTCTAGCGCCACCTTCCATGTCCCATTAAGGATAAATTTTAAGAAATTTAATATAGCATTATTGTACTACCAAAGGTCATACGATGTCCTGTGAGTTACTTTGGAAATGTAGCTGAATTCCAGAGAACTAGAATTTTTAGGGAACTTCTCTCTGGCCAGTTAGCATATTATCACATGTCTGTCCTAGGGGTCTTGAAAACACTTTCTTTTTCCCATGATTGTGTTCTCTCTATTGTTTTAGATGAAATAATTTTAAATACAACCTTCCTTCTATTCTGTCTCTGTTCCCATTTAAATTCTTCTCTGTGGAGGTAAGAGGGCTAAGAAGGTATTTTGATTCTTCTCTATGAAGAAGCCAAGAGCTCACAGCCTGAATTGGAAACTTCAGAGGCCAACATAACTTGAAGGAATTCAACATGGTAACTATAAGCATAAAGAGTGCAAGTTGTACACAATTATTTCTTGAATTTTTCATAACTTGGGAGCCCTGCCCCTCAGACTTTGCTAATAACCTAACACAAGATTCAGTCTTCGATATGACATCAGTTCATAGATAGTCTTCTAGAGAAAAAGTTATACAACTAATGATTGACTTATATTTCTGCTTTTCCTCCTTCCCTTGTTTCTATTCTCACTTTGTATTAGATGTGAATGCACACTTTCTAAAAGCCAGGCCTTTGAGGCCCTTCAAGAACAAATGGGCATGTTTCAGATTCACAGTTACTCCACCTCCTCCCCTAGCATGGTAGTTCCTCCAAATAGAAAAGGCTATAGTGAATCCTTGGTAGGATGAATGACACTAAAATCATCTGGTTCGGGGACTGACTCCATCTGGGGTTTGAGTTCTGAATGGCTGCAGGGATGATGAAGAGAACATGCTATTTAGGAGATAAATGGGTGAAGGATAATAAGGCAGTTCAGATGCCTCCCAGGCTCTTGGTTTGTACATTTAGGTGGGTGATGAGTATAGCAGAAGAAAAATTTCTGGGGAAAAAACTCAATTTGGTATCAGGCATTTGAGTTTAAGTAAGATATTTTAGTGATTATTATGTTGCCTAATTTATATTCCATTTAAATAAGTCTAGTAGAGGTGAAGGATCTCAATAAATGTGTCCTATTATCAATGATAATAATACTATGGTAGAATAAACCTGTCTATTCCCTTCACTCACTGCCACTTCCAAATCTTATTCCAGATGCAGAGATAATGCTGCAGCATAAAAATCATCAAACTATGCAGTGGGAAGTGGACATTATTAGAGATAAGTTTGTGGGGAGTTTTTTTTTAAAATTGAACTCTATGTCTGGTCCTGTGGAGGAATAGAGGAAGGTGCTTCCTAGAAAAGAGTTAGTATTGGTCCAATCTATATGAGGTAACACTTGAACACTGGGGCTCTGCCAGAGGACAGTAGGGCAGGAAAGGGAAGAGGACTTGAGATCAGGCCAAGAGAACGATCTGTGTGTTCAAAGAAGTACTTCCAAGGCTGATGCTATGTCACTGAGCACAGAATGAAGAGAAAAAGAATGCACTGCTCATCTTTGTGACTTAGAACTCAACAAACAGTGAGACTATTATTTTTGGCAAGTATATCTTTTGAATCTTCCAGATGTTTTTGAACATAAGGCAAGATAGTAATAATAATACTAGTAATAATAATAGAGAACAAGGGTTAAGGCACTTGCCTTGCATAAAACTGACTCTAATTTAAATATCCAGTACTGGGGCCGGGCGGTGGTGCTGGAGGTAAGGTGCCTGCGTTAACCTAGGACGGACTGCGGTTCAATCCCCCGGTTCCTCATATGGTCCCCCGTGCCTACCAGGAGCGACTTCTGAGCGAATAGCCAGGAGTAACCCCTGAGCGTCACCGGGTGTGGCCCAAAAACCAAAAAATAAATAAATAAATAAATAAATATCCAGTACTGCATATGGTCTCTCAAACACCATTCCCAAACACACCAAAGCACTGCCTGAAGAAATTCAATAGTCTAAATGTAAGTTATCTCAAACATCCCTGATTCCAGAGTATATCAAGGATAAGGAAAAAAAATTAGTGGAAGAGGAGAAATACAAAAATGAAAGGTTGGGAGCCAGGGGCCAAGTGATCTCAATTGCAACAACAATGGAATCAAGAGACCCAAACTTTAACAGTCTAAACTTAAAATGGGCCTCTTATACTGGCAGGTTGGGGGGCGGGGGGAGGAGGGTGACATGGAATGCACTTGGGGAATACTGGTGGAGACAGGTGGACACTGGTGGTAAGATTGGCCCTGATTCATTGTATGTCTAGAAACCAACTAGGAAGGACTTTGTAAATCATATTGGTTTCAATAAAATTAAAAATAAAAAGAAATAATTACCAATCTTTGACTATCTGAAACAGTGAAGTAGCAGCTACCTTAAGAGTGACATTAATTAGGGGCCAGAACAACAGCACAGTGGTAGGGCATTTGTCTTGTATGTGGTTGACCCAGGACAGACCTTGATTTGATCCCTGGTGTCCCATATGGTCCCCCGAGCCAAGAACGATTTCTGAGCACATAGCCAGAAATATTTTCTTTTTTCTTTTCTTTTTCTTTTTTTTTTTTTTTTTTGGGTCACACCCGGCAGTGCTCAGGGGTCACTCCTGGCTCCATGCTCAGAAATTGCTCCTGGCAGGCACGGGGGACCATATGGGGCACCGAGATTCGAACCGAATCCTTACCTCCATGCTATCTCCCGGGCCCCAGAAATATTTTCAATTGTCCCTGAGCATCACTGAGTGTGGCCCAAAAACAAACAAACAAAAAAAAACAAAACAGCGACATTAATTAGATTAAACCTAGTGGACTTGGCTGCTCTTGGGTGCTTTAATTATGTCATTACTTTTCCATAGACAGTTTTTCTGAACATTGTACATCTTGACTACAAGATACTATTTGAATTAGTTTTTCCTTTGTGAAATTGTGAAAAATCAGTGTGATTTATAGTAGATTTCTTGCTTTTATTTTCTCTCCTTTGAGTGTGAATCAGTCATCAATATTTATTTTTGTTTTTGAATTTTTGGGCCATACTTGGCCATGTTTGAAAGTTATTCCTGGTTCTGCATTCAGGAATTACTCCTGGCAGTGCTCAGGGCTCCATATGCGGTTCCAGGGATTGAACCTAGGTTGGCCATATGCAAGGCAAGTGCCCTACCCACTGTACTGTTTTGTAAAGTCACCCCACGCACTGTATCTCCAAGCCCAGGTTAAAGAGTCTGAATTAGGGTTGCACAAGAAATAATCCAGACCAGGCTGAGGGTGAAACACGTGTAGTCTGTCTGTCTTCTACCCACTATGGAGCTCGATGCCTGCTGGAACTACTGTTTTTATTGAGTACAGAGATCACCCCTTGGTTGGGGCAGTAAACCCACCCAAGTGTACAAGTAAGTCAATTATTGTTTTGGATGAAACCAAGTTGTAAACAAACAGATACAAAGAAACCAGGGGTAAACTTTGTTTTAGGTAAAATAAGGTGTAACCCAACACTATTTCTCCACCCCCAGACATAAATATTTAAAAGTTTTGCAAGGTGTCTCTCTTGCATTATTTAACTAATGCTTGACAAATAGCTATAAGATACACTTTTATATCAGTAACTAGAAAACATAGTAGGTACTGAAGAAACTAGTCTTTGAGACAAATTAGAAAAGGTTATTGACTAGGAGATGCTAGCAGTTTTTTGAGGATAAATGCATTTTAAATACTACAGAAGAACTACTTCCACTTAAGGAATTTTCCTAGGTTTCATTATGGATAAGTCATAAGTCACAAGATGCTTATGACTTCATTGAGCAATATGGAGAATTGTATTTTTAATATTGGCATAATGTCTCATTCTATAATACAAAACCTTTGAGATATTTTCAAATTAATTACTTAAAATGTATGCATTTATTTGATAGAGCCTAATCAAAATATATGTGGAAGATTATTACATTATCTAGACTATAATAAATCCCCATTTTATGATTACTTGATCTGCTTTAACTCTAGGGTGTGTAGCAGGAGGAGAGGGCACTCTTATTTTTGTCCTGGAACTCTGAGTACTCTTGATGGGAACAGGGCAAGTAAGGAAATGATTAAGTTAACAGTCAAAAATTTTCCCTGACTTTGACCATATAGATTACTTTAAAAACAACTCCTGACTTAAATTCCCAGCTCAAGTCCAATCATAGAGAATTAGGTTTGAGGCAAGTGGAAAGAATTAATTTTGTTGCATGTAATTAATCGAGACTTTTTAAAAACGAATTTGAAAATGAGTGTGGGTGTGGGGACCCTGCTTGGGCTGTCTTCTATATGAAGAGCAAAGTGAAAAAATCTGGTCTGCAGAAGGTAGAAGATGAATAGATGGACAGAAAGACTGAAACAAAAGGTGAAAAAAGCTTTTTAAAGCCACATGAAAATTCTAAAGTTTAGAGCTTTCTTAGGCTGCATAGAGTTCCAACTCGCCCCTACGATTCAGCTCTAGGGTTCAGTTCTACTCTAAATTTTGTGAATCCCTTAGAATAAAGTTTCTCCCTTGGGTCTAAGCAGTCACAAAGATTCCTGTGCTGGCAATAAGGAAACCCTATTCATAGGGAATAGGGTACCTGTTCATAAAATCAGAAACTCCCATTTCCCTCTGATGTAATCTTCAAGGACAGAGAATTCCCTGGCACTTTCCCTCAGGAAGTGATTCCTGTAAAATGTTTCCAATCAGAAAGAATGCAGGCTGGCCTGGGAATTAAAGCTTCAGCCCGTCTCCACCATGCTTTGGTAGTATGGTCTTGGTTCTTGGAGCTCTCGCCAAGGTTTGCCTTTTTCACATGCCAGGGTGGAAATTAAAGGAGAGTTATTGTCTGCAAATGTCTTGCCCAAATGAGAATAGTCATATTGATAAAACGATGTCAGTGGAACTGATCCCTCCACCATGGAGAGAGGTCCCAGTTCACCTACTTGAAATTGAGGTATGCTGCAGAAATATAGTTCATGCAAACAAATCGTAGTGTTGGAAGATTAATCTACATGGAGGCATCTGTATTATCTAAAGTTTAGATAAAGAAACTAAACAGGTAAACCATACTTTTAATATGTTGTTGGAAGGAGCAGCCTGGAAATCAATGTTTGGAGCTGAAGTGTTACCTGGGAGATTGATATGCCCAGTACAGACATATCTGCAATTCTGCCTCTCCAGAGAACTTGGTGTGCAACTCTTAATAAAGCAGACATATATGGCTCCTTCACCTATTCCTTTATGCCTCTCTGCCCTTGTTCTCCAAGTCCTATGTGCACAAACCTACACCTTCCTCCTACATCTCCAAGTATCTTCAGCCAAGTCTCTTCCTTTTTCTGCCAGAGCTCCTATTCTGAATGAGGAGGGAGAAACCATGATGCTGCCTATAGGTTCACACTAATAAAAGCCCTATGAACCCTAGGTGGCCATGAAAGTTCTGGGTAGATTGGAAGGCTCTTCAAGCCTCCTTGGCTAAGATGATCCGATGTCCATTTAGATCCTATGTTCCTCCTTCTCTCCCATGATTGGAGAACAGTTGTCCAGCCAAGGAAACTACTGTTTTTTTTTCAGTACCTCCTACCTCTTGCCATGTCCTGTAACTACTACTTGAGGGAAGGAGTTGTTTAACTTGTATATGATGCCACATGTCGCTTGCCCCATTGCCCCAGAAGTACTTGCTGGCTTCTGGCTCTACTCTTTGTGCAGAGACTGGTCTACACAGAAATACCATTTCCCAAGTTTGCTGCCCTAACCTTGGCTATATTCAGCTAGGAGGGTCATTGTCAGCAGATGGGAGGGAGTATGAGACGGAAGAAGGTTTATTTAGCTCTGTCTTTTGCTTCAGGTGATAGTTCCGTGACTTTGGCTTGTAACTGACAGTCCCTTTCCCAGACAGTTGTCCAGTGGCTTCTTTACACTCAGAGGAATTAGTGAGACAAAACTGGTTTCTTTAGTCCTGGGAGAGCACATGGCTTCTTGCTCAGAAAAAACTCTAAATTGTTCAATGTCCTCTGCTTGTATTTCCAGCTTTTACAGTTGACTATAATAAGTTGTCTGTGTTGAATCTCCTGACCTAGGATGCTGATTTATTATTGTTTTCTCATTGAGTCGTTGGACCCTAGATCAAGGCAAAGAAGCTCTGTTTTTTCTTCCCTATTTCTTGGTTGAGAGCCTAGAGGATCATGGAAACATAAGACAGAAGAGTCTGCATTCCTGTGGAGGAGAGCTGCTGCAGGCTAGACATGCCTCAGTTGAATGTGACAGAAAAAAATAGTATTTGCTAAACCACTAAAATGTGGAGGTCATTTATTCTTTACCTAGCTACTTTAGTAACCTAAATAGAATGGAGATCTCAGAGTTCTTTTCCCTCACGCTTCCTTCTTGTCTCCTTATATGGCCTTCTGAGCATTGCTGTAGGCAAGCATTAGAAGGAATCTATATATGTAAGGATTAGGTCTCTTACAAACTCTGTGATTGTAAAATTCTGCTCACATTGGGAAAGTTCATAATAAGGTGGTGGAGAATTATAAAAATGGGGATGATTCTCATAAGCTCCATTACTTGAGCTGCACAGTCACCAAGATCTCTAGATACAGAGTTCTGATTTTACCATCCAAGATGAAGCAGAAGTCTTCCATACACTATGAAAGCACCAAGGGGAGAGTAAATGATCATGCAAGGAGTCTATAGTTAATCCTGTGACAGTATACTTCAGGGCTGGAGAAACCCTGTATCTCCTAGGTCAAGGGAATTCCCTCTACAATATCCCCAATGTTACTGTGCCTATTCAGGGGGAAAAAGAAAAGGAAAAAAAAAAGCACAAAACAACCATTTTTCCACATATTTATTTATCGATTGATCAATTTTTTTGACGTCTTTATTTTGGTGTAGAGACTGAAGTTGTTGTCTCCAATATTATTTTATTTTTATTTTATCTTATCTTTCTCTTTCTTTTTGCACTCCAGCATGATTTGATTTCAGAACCAAGATATTGTGTGGTGCTTGTCTTTATTGCTGTAGTGCTCACTGGATATTTAATTTGATATTTCTTTCTGTATTGTTGTAGTGTTTCAATTACCTTTTTCACATCCTCTCTCAGCATATTTGACTTCTTTTTTTTTCTTTCTTTTTCTTATTTTGTACCCCAATCTATTGCTTTTCTTTCCTTCAAACAAAACCACATAACTCAATTTATCTAGCTCTGCCTCATAAATAGAGGGGGAAACAAGGGAGGGTACCAGGCCAAACAGATATATGATCACTAATAGGAAGCTAGACAAAGAGGGTACCACATACTCTAGCAGCCCAGGGGGTGATGGTTGGGTATATGGGTTGCAGAAAGGGAATTGGGATGGGGGGGAGGACATATTTGGTGATGTATATTCCCCTGATTCAATGTTAATATGTACCTAACATACTGTGAAATATATGTAAGCCATTACAATAAAAAATTGTGTTTTAATCAGAAATGTTCTTTGACTTACATGTATTATTATATTATATTAATTATATTATATGTTATGTTACTATATTATGTTATGTTAATTCACCTCAATATGCTAATCAATTATGTCTCTGAATAAATTCTTACAATAAAAAATAAATAATAAAAATGGGCATGATTCACTGTTAGTTTTTAGATAAAATTAGGTACGATTGACTTATAACATATCAGTTTCAGGTATACAAAGCAATAATTTAATCTTTGGGAAAAAATCACAGTAATTCTTGCCAACATTCTTCATTCTTAGAAAAATTAACTTTTGGCGGGGCATTGGAAGAACACCACAGTAAATCTGGTCAACATTCCTCATTGTTAGAAAAATACTTTTTTCTTGTGATGAAAAATTTTAAGGTCTCTTTTAAAAACGTTCAAGTATATGATGCCATATTAGGGACTATAGGCATATTAGGAACTCAGTGTGTATGTGGTCTATCTACATGACTGCTTAAGAGTTGGCAGATTAAAAAAAAAGAGTTGGCAGATTGTATTTTTCAACCTTTACCCATTTAGTGGCCCTTGCTTTTTGCCTTTAGTAATGACCAATTTGTTTTCTGTATTGGTTTGTTTATCAATTGACTTAGTTTGTATCCTTTTTTTTGTTTTTGTTTTTGTATCTCACCTTGCGGTGCTCAGAGCTTCTGGCTCTGTGCTCAGAAGTCATTCCTGACAGGCTCGGGGGACGATATGGGATGCTGGGTTTTAAATTGGGGTACGTTCTGTGTTGGCTGCGTGCAAGGCAAATGCCTTAGTGCTATGCTATCGCTCTGGCCCCTAGTTTGTATCTTTTAAAAAATTTCACACACAAGTGACACAAGTTATATAACATAACACAAGTTATGTTCTATTGTCTTGGATTTATTTCCTTAGTGCAATAATTTCAAAATCGATCCATGTTGTCATAAATGACAAGATTTTCATATTTTCATGGTTTGACAATATTCTTTTATATAAACACAAGATTTTCTTTTTCCATGCATCCATTGATGGATATGCAGGTTGTTTACATGTCCTGGGTATAATGAATAATGTTGCATTGAACATGAGTAGCATATACTTTTTTGAATGTTTACCATCCTGGGGACATACACTAAGAAGTGAAATTGCTAAGTAATATTATATATATTTGTATTTTTGAGGAATCCTACATTACAGTTTTCCTTTTATAGGAAAAGTGAAATTGTCATATTCTTGAATTCAAAACTATTTACCTCTGAAATCACCAGTGAACTCATTAGTAAGTTCATTTCTTAGAGTATTTACTAAGTACTTGTAAGAACCTTTGTTAGCACTGAGTTATCACACATAGCTCCTATAAATTTCTGGAAAAAAGGTTGACAGTATCTGGACTCTGGGAAAGAGAATGAAAATGAAAAATGTAAACAGAAACCACAGATTTTCCAAACTCTCTGGGATTTTTATTTTAATTTATTTTTATTATTTTTTTGTGGGGGGGCACATCCTATGATACTCAGGGGCTTATTCCTGGCTCTGCACTCAGGAATCACTCCTGATGATGCTCAGGGAATCATATGGATGGTAGGTATCAAATCTGGATCAGCCTTGTGCAAAATAAGAATCTTTTTTTTTTTTTTTTTTTTTGGTTTTTGGGTCACACCCGGCAGCGCTCAGGAGTTACTCCTGGCTCCATGCTCAGAAATTGCTCCTGGCAGGCACGGGGGACCATATGGGGCACCGGGATTTGAACCGATGACCTTTTACATGAAAGGCAAACGCTTTACCTCCATGCTATCTCCCGGGCCCCAAAACAAGAATCTTACCTGCTGCAATATTTTAAAGTACCTTCTCTGGGACTTTTAAAGCCACATTAGTTAAGTTAATGATTCTGGATTTAGTGAAGAGCCAAGGAAACATGGCAGACCTTTTTCAGCC
>PVKC010046059.1:0-11301 GCA_004027635.1 Crocidura indochinensis
TACCATACACCATGCATAGTATCCATTTGCTTTGTTTATATACCCTTGTACTTTTTAATGGGCTTTATAATCTAAATTTAATTTTTGTTTAATGTAGCTATTCTGTTTTTGTTTTTTATCTACATAACACATGTTGTCAGTATTTATCCCCCTTATTTTGTTAAGCATTGTACTCTCTATGTAGTTGTTGAACTGGTAGGATTTTGTCTACTTAGTCACTGATTATTCCATTAATACATGCAATATTCCATTATGCACTGTACATATTATATATAATGTTCTATGGGGCATATATCTATGTATATATACCTGTCACATCTTTATCCACTTGCCAATTGATAGACACTTAGATTATTTTACAGTTTTTCTTTATTGTAAATAAAACTTCAAAAACCAAGGATGTATACATACTTCTAAAATTGTCATTTCTAAAAGGCATCAATTTTTCACAATGATAAGATTTAAATGTTGCAGATGTAGATTCTGGGGACCAGAGAGGTTATGAAATCTTCAAAAGATTACACTGTGTGTGGACTAGCACCAGAAGTGCTCAAATTGCATTAGGCCCCACTCATATAAGTCTTTATCCATGCAATTTTTGATCAGTCATGTTGCAAGGGTTCAATGATGTGATGCTGTTCAGGGCCTGTAATACTGAGGATTACTTAGCCTCCCCTAACAGTTTTATTGGTGCTTCAGGGTCTTTAACATTACATCCAGCAATGTTTAGGTAAAGATGTGACTTCAGAAAAGCAAACCAGGGTTGGCTACATGCAAGACATGTGCTTTAACCACTCTATCATATTTCTGGTCCCTAAAATTTCTATTTATATATTGCCATTTTCTCCATTCACTGGTAAGATTCTTCCTTGAATATCACCTACATCAAGAATTTACCAATAACTTGCAAATCTCTATCATGCAAATTGTTTTATGATGATTGAAAGTCTTCTTTGAAACAAGAGAAGAGAGTCACAGACCAGCAGTTGGATTCATGCATTTTCAGAGTCACAGAGTTTATGGAGTCTCGGTGGAATAGATTAGCATTTGGGTACAAAATGACAGAGTACACAAACATTCCTAGATTGAAGAGTTGTGCATGTCTTCCTGCTTTCACCGGCTGTACTTGCTTCTGATTTAATTATATGATCAGGATACAGATGCCTCTAGAATTACAGGCCAGAGCTTGCTTGTTTCTTTGCAAGGGTTATTGGTTAGATGACACTCAGCTCATGGAATGCAGGGAAAATAGGTTGCTTTGTCTCTAAGCATTATATTTGAGCCAGGTGAGCCATTAAGTTATTTAAAAATATTTATCAATTACTCTTCAGTAGAAATTCAACATATTTGTTCATCTTAATGTGGCCAAAATACTCCCTTTACTTGGGTAGAATAATTAATCCAGGGGTTAGTTAAATCTAAGCTTAACAGGAGTTCATTATACAGAATTTACAAAAGACCCAGAGAATGTTTCTTTCAGATTACTAATTGAAAGGTAATTGAAAGACTGAATTTGCTAGCGGACATTTTGCCTACCATCCACCTATAAAGAAGCTAACACAAACAGAAGACAAAGCTGCAATATGGGAAATGAACAAATCTTGAGCATCTTGATTCTGCCATGCTGGAGTCCATAGACTTTATAGATTTATTAATTATAATTCATGAACCTTCATTATTTTCATCACTAGAGTTGGTGGGACATGGAAGTGATGGTTTATTTTTGTAACTTTGCTTCTTTTAGGATATATCTTCCATTTTTTAAGTTATACAAGCCTAGTGAAGGCAGAGCTGATATAGAGCAAAGTTAGAATTAAAGAGTTATGATTTTGACTTTTAGTGCTGTTATTTAGTTCTTTAAAATCAAATTATGGATTACTATTATCCACTACATGATTTTGGAAAACAGTAAATTGTTTTTCCACATCTCAGTGAACTCTAATGTAGTATGATTTTGAAAATTTGATAACTTCACTGACCTTATATAAGTAATAACAACCAACAATATCTTCTTCCAGGAGTTAGGAAAATAAAATAAAGTAGTGAAAATGAAAGTAGTTGGTAAGTTGTATCGTGCTCATATCACAACATTATACAGGGAGGGGAGGCTACCTTAGTTCTCACTGAGATTTCAAGTAGTTAATGGAATATCAAGAACTCAATAATTATATGATGAAGGCTCAACATGATTTATTTTTATTTTATTTTTTAATATCTTTATTTAAACATCTTGATTATAAATATGATTGCAGTTGGGTTTCAGTCATGTAAAGAATACCCTCTTCATATCCCCCCTTCACCAGTACAACATTTTAACCACTAATGTCCCAAATCTCCCTCCTCCCCACCATACCCCACCTGTACTCTAGACAGGCTTTTCACTTCCTTCATTCATTTACCTTGTTATGATAGTTCTCAGTGTAGTTATTTCCCTAACTGCACTCATTACTCTTTGTGGTGAGCTTCATGTCGTGAGCTGGACCTTCCAGCCCTCCTCTCTTTGTCTCTGAGGATTATTGCTAAAATGTCTTTTATATTTCTTAAAAAACTATAGATGAGAGAGACTATTCTGTGTCTATCTCTCTCCCTCTGGCTTATTTCACTAAGCATAATAGATTCCATGTACTCCATCTCTCCTGATGGCTACATAATATTCCATTTTGTATATGTATCAGTTTCTTTAACCATTCATGTGTTGAAGGACATCTTGGTTTCAACATGATTTTTGTAAGACTAAAATATTTTGTAGCAAATATTTAATAATATTTATCATCAAAGAAGATTGAGCTCTTCATCTAGAGGCTCCATGGGGACTCTCGAATCTCACTTGTATCACTGAACTGCTGCCACATCATAAGCGCTTAAGTTGCCTCAACAGGATATGTATGCTGAAAAGAACTAATCAGCCAACTCTTTATTCTTTTAATATCTAAATGTGAGCTGGACAGTTTTGTTAATATGGGCTGTAAAAAAGTCTAGCTGTAGATAGAATAGCTATACAAAGGATGAAAACTGGGAATCACTGCAATCAATCTGTCAAGTGACCTTTGAAATAAAGTTCATTTAATGCTATGAGTTCATAAAGAAAAAAATGTGAATATTCTCCTCTTCTCTTTATTCCCTTTTGTTTTCACCACTCACACTTCCTGAAGAGTGGCTGTAATGAACTCTGCTGCCTAAGACAATTATGATAGCTCCAAGGTATCTGCTTGCTGTCAAATCAATTTGACAATGTCTTGTTTAGTGTTTTCTATTGCCCCAGTGTTATGCTAAGTTCAAAAGAAATATGTGTTCTAAGAACATAGTCATTTGTTCCTGGAACTAGTAGAGGATTCAAGCATATTCTCCCTATAAATTAAACTAATAAGTGTTTACATTGTCTATCAGACTTCTCTATTCTATCATGAAGGTCTTATTAATAAAATGATGAATATTGTCTAGAAAGCTATAACCCATTTCTTAGCTAGATTCAGATATCATAAATTGCTACCACTGTCTCATTCTAGGCTCTTCTTCCTTTGCTTCGAGGAGAGAAACTTCTACTACATCATAATCTTTAGTGTTCTCTGCTTTTCCCTAAGTATCTCTGTACAAAGCATTTGCCCTGTAAATTATTTTTGTCCTGTAAATAATAATATCTTACCTCTGCCTGTAAGATCTTATTCCATTTTTAGCATCTCCACATAGCCTCCCCTTTCTAGTTAGGATAAGTGTCCTTCCCCTTTCTGTCTTCATAATTATTACTATTATTTTCTATACTATTATATGTTTATGAGTGTATATTTTATACATATATATATACTGGGTTTTGATCATACATGACTGTGCTCAAAACTTATCATGGAGTCTGCTTAAATATTACTCCTGGCAGGATTCATGGGATCATGTATAATGCCTGGGATTGAACACAACTTTGTCACAGGCAAGCAAGTGCCTTAAATTATCTCTTTGGTCCCTGCTATTATATTCTTATGTACATATTGGATTCTAGGCCTCAGTCTTTTTTATGTAATCATGTAGAATGTCTGTCAAATGGCAGATATAGTGCCATTGAGCTAACTTGATCTCTTTCTATCTTATTCTATTTACTATTAAGTCCTGTCAGGAATATTGGAGCTAGTGGAAGTCACATTCACTCTCCAGGACTCTGTGTAAGCTGCACTTTAGTTGGGCCAAGGCCACTGATTTGGCATGAGCTAAAGGCCTATCAAAAGCTCTGTTCTGCAATAGGGAGTTTAGTAATTAGAATTGTAATTCTGCCTCTAGTGACTTTTCTGAGATTTGAACTCATATTGCCTTGCTGATTTTATTTTTCAGGTGTCTGGTTGTTTATAAAAAGTACAACACCCTCTGATTTATTATGAAACTATGAACAGTCCTGAAAAATCAGCATCTCAATTATGGTAATATAACATGTTCAGATAAGAAAACATATTTCTTCAAAACATAAAGTTTTAGAGGAGTGACTTTGTAATTCCAAATTAAATACTAATCTATGCAGGTTATTGGGTTTTAACTCCAGGGTTTCTGAATTCTTAGTTCTGGGCAAGGCCTAGTGTTAGGTATATTTGTGAATCTCCCTTAGAGATTCTGCAGTTGGTTTACTGAAGAGTGGTTAATACTTCTTTGAAAGAAATATATGGAAGAATTGTAAGTCCCAGGCAATGAAGAATGGGTTGCAGTTGGGTAACTGAATGATACTGATACATCATATCCCAAGGACCAGGGAAGTCTTCAAACATATCTCCTTTTACAAGACGTTACTTTTGGGTTCAAAGGTATGTAACATCCATATCTTGGCTTCCAAATAATGTCAAAATACACCCTTGTGTTCCCAGATCATTCCAAACCCAGGTAAATTGCATCTTAATGACTTCCCTTCTTCAGGTGATATACAGTGTCATCTCCACTACTATTATTTTTGTTCACTTTGTCTCTCTTCTTCTAGTGAATTAAAATTCAATAACAGCATGGCTGAAGACATCGTATAAAATGTAGGGTGTTTGCCTTGCTCATGGGCAATGTAAATTCAATACCTGGAAACCCCAAGCTCTTCCAGGAATAATTGCTATGAACAGAACCAGGAATGACCTCTGAGCACTGCTAAATGTGTCCTCCAAATAACAATAACAAAAAGATTACCAGCATTGAATTGCATGTCTGCCATATCTCAGGCACTGCCCCTTACATTAGTTTGCAGATAAGTCATGGGATGAAAGTGTTACGTAAGGAGGAGTTTCTGTAATTTATTCAAGGACATGCAATGAGTAAGCAGGATTCAAGTTGGAGGGATAGATTTAAGTACCTCTGTTCACTTAGATAATAACTGTGCTGCTCATGCAATGCCAATTGAAGTAATTTTCTTTCTACCAGACTGTAGTAAAGTACTGTTTTATGAATTAGTTCTTAAATCCCAGCTCTCTTTTATATCAGATGAATATGTGGCAAAATAAAAAACAACAACAATAGTAAGGTGCCTGATGTATTGTGCGAGGTGTCTAGTTTAGAGGTTCCTAGTTTTGGAGATCCATTTTTAGAAAAAAATTACTTGGTGCCCTTTGTCCCTGGAAATCTACCTTCTTTGAGTGAGAAAGAGAATCCCATAACTGTATTGAAGGATACTTCCTTTGTTGTTCTTAAATGGGTCCAGTGTACTCCAACCCATGGAATATATCGCCTACATTGGGAAATGCTGCTCTAAGTAATGAATTGCTCTCATTGTCTGGATTATATTTGTCTGAACACTCATACCAAACCTCCTCAGGTCACAGAGAAGAAAATCATGTGGCTTTTGAAGAATGATGAGGTTTAATTATCCGAATAAACTGTTTGGCATCAAGACATATTTTTCTCTCTTTTTTTCTCTTCTTTTTTTATAGGTATTATTCATGGATAAAGCTATTAGTAATCATTTTTCCTTCTGGATTTTTAAAAAAATCTCTTCTTTAGAGCAGCCAGTCATGGAAACAGAATGTGGCAGCCTCTTGGATGAGAGGCTCATTTTCCCCCAGCAGGGAAAAGAAAGGACCAGTAAGATGAATGCAGTGAGGGCTGTTTTGTCATGGTCTGCAGAGAACACATTCTCCCAGCACCTAATCAATCAGGTCATTGTATTGAAGTTCCTCTGCTATCACCTGGGAATGACTTTCCTTTCTGTGTCACCAAGTAGGAATTCCCATCTGCTTGGATGACCTCAAAGTGTGATGTTTATTGCAACGGGAATTTCCTCACAATTAAGAGTAGATTTATTTGTTTCTTTTCTTTTCTTTTTTTTTTTTTGCAGTATTCACTTGAAATGAGTTTATTCTGGAGTTCCCTCCACCCAGAAGTAACTCATAGCTTGTGATTTCAGATTTGTTTGGTTGGGCATGTGAACAAGCAGTACCTGTGGTCTCTCAGAGAGAGTGACTATGAATAGAATGGGCCAGTAGGAGCTGGAAGCTACCTTGGGCAGTCATCACTGTGATAAAAAATAAGGGATAGGCTTTGAGGTCATGTTTGCAATAATTTAGTTATTCATTTCTTCAAAACCATAAAATGAGGGTCATCAAACCCACCTAATGAGTTGGCAAGAATGAAAGATAGCTTTTATTTCCTTTTCTTTTATTGTTTTTTCTGAAACAAAACACAAATACTTTTTATTTATGGATTATCACTTTACAACAATTCCATTAAAAACTAAAACCAGGGACTGGGCAGTGGCTCTAGAGGTAAGGTGCCTGTCTTGCCTGCGCTAGCCTTGGACGTACTGCGGTTCGATCCCCCGGTGTCCCATATGGTCCCCCAAGCCAGGAGCGACTTCTGAGCAAATAGTTAGGAGTTAGGAGTACCCCTGAGCATCACCGGGTGTGGCCCAAAAACCAAAAAAAAAAAAAAAAACCCAAAAAAACCTAAAACCAGTTTGCTGTACTCAACTTAGGTCACATAACAGTATTTAAGTTAAGCTGAAAGTCTCAGAACTTGTACACGTGTATGAATGTAATGCAAATACTAATGACATAAAGCATTTACAGTTACAGGTTAGTTGCTATTTCTAATAGCAATCCCAAGAGAAAAAAAGCAACCCATATTTTGTTCTCATTTACAGACATCCAACATTTTAGCTGGTCAGTGAATTCTATATACTTATTATACAACATAAGAAAGAATAAAAGATAAGGCTTACAGAGGTATTTAGCAGTTGTAAGAATAAAACTGTTATTTTATTTTATTTTACTGTATTATGTGGCTTATGAACCACACCCATCGGTGTTCATACCCATCATATGTTTGCAGTTGGGTATCAGTTACAGCTCTGCACTCAGGAGTCCTACCTGGTAGACTTGGGGATCATATCTGTTTCCAGATTGGCTGCATGCAAGCAAGTGCCCTACCACCTCTCTGTCCATGAGAAAATGAGAAAATAGCTAAGTAAAATGTCTAATGCATATTGATATAAGTTAAATAACCCTAAAGAGCAAAAACCAGATTCACACTGGTATTCGTAGTAGTGTACAATAAGACATATGTTCTTGATTTTAATTTTGCCAAAATTTACTTTCTGAGAGCATCGTGTTTTAGGGCACTAGGTCTGGTACTTAGAAAGAATTAATGGTTAACCATTACCATTGCTTACAGAACACTTTTGTATCCTGAGATAGCAGGAGTTCAAATAACTTAAGGATTCACAAGGTACTAGAGTTAGAATTCATAAATAAACCTCCTGATATGTGTTCAAATTTTGCCTTTTTTTTTTTTTTACTGACTGCAGCTTTTATTTTAAGAAAAGACCTTGTCCAGTTACACCATTCTGGACAAAGGCTCTGCTAGAGCTGAGTTATCAAGAGACCAGACACAAATAGATTATTACATATAACTAATCAAATAAAAATAAACTAAAGGACTAAATATGATCACAATTGGAGAATGGAATTATTGCTTGCCAGAGGTTGGGTTCTCACCTGCTGCTTAAGAGAGTACTTGGATGCCTCTCTGCCTTCCAGTTAGACAAATAGGTCATTATAACTAATCAAGAGATGGGGTTCTGGTGATGTTAGCCTTCCCCTGGGCCTTTAGACCCATTATCACATATTCTTGACCTTCACTCCCTAATGCTGTGGATTTCAGTTCAGGAGTGACTCAGCAAGGGTAAGACTTTGCATCTTCTTTAGAAGTGTCTGATGTTTCTCAGGAAATATACTTGTGGCAGTTAGGCACATGAAATCACTCCTTTCAGATTAAATTATGTGTCATTGACTCTTTAGGCACAGGATAGAAACACAATGAATTTATTTTCTTAAAGAAAAACAGCGAGAACTGATAAGAAAATATATCTAGTAGGTTATATAAATTTAACTTTTTATAATAACATTACTTAAGTACCATGATTGCAAATACATTGTTTGTTTTGCTTTTTGGCCACACCCAGTGATGCTCAGGGGTTACACATGGCTGTGTGCTCAGAAATCATTCCTGACTTGGGGGATCATATGGGACGCCAGGGATCGAACTGCTGTCCATAGTTTGCGCAAGGCAGACACCTTATCACTTGCACCACAGCTCTGGCCTCTATAAATATGTTTCTAGTTGGCTATCAGAAAAGAGCATTCCCCTTCACCTGTGCAATATTCCCATCACCAATAATCCCCATCTCCCTCCTCCCCCAACCCTGCTTGTATTCTAGACACGCATTCTATTTCTCTCACTCATTACCACTGTAATGATAGTTGTCAGTGTAGCTATTTCTCTAACTGCACTCACTACTATTTGTAGGAAGCTTCATGCCATGGGCTGGTTCTTTCAGCCCTCATCTCTATTGACTCTGGGCATTATTACAAGTAATGTATTTTATTTTTCTTAAACCCCACAGATGAGTAAGACTTATTCTGCATCTGTCTCTCTCCCTCTGACTTATCTCACTCAGAATAATAGTTTCTATATCTGTCCATGTATAGGAAAATTTCACGGTTTTATTTTTCCTAATGGGTACTTGTATTCCATTGTTTTTATGTAGCACAGTTTCTTTTGCCACTCATATCTTATTGGGCATTTGGGTTGTTTCCAGATTCTGGCCACTGTAAATAGTGCTACTATGAATATAGGTGTGAAGAAGGCATTTTTGTATTATGTTTTTGTGTTCTTAGGGTATATTCTGAGAGTGGTATAACTGGATCATATGGAAACTCTATTTCCTAGTTTTTTTTTTGAGGAATCTCCATAATGTTTTTCTTTATAAAGATTGGACTAGATGGCATTACCACCAGTAGTAAATGAGAATTCCTTTCTCCTCACATCCTTGCCACCATCGATTGTTATTTTTTTGGTGAAGTGTGTGTTTTCTCAATATAGTCAAGGCCATTTGCCATAAGCCAATGGAAATATTATTCTATTTTTTTTTGGTTTTGGGGCCACACCCGGCGATCCTCAGGGGTTACTCCTGGCTATTCGCTCAGAAGTCGCTCCTGGCAGGCACAGGGGACCATATGGGGAACTGGGGGATCGAACCGCGGTCAGTCCTAGGTTAGCGCAGGCACCTTACCTCCAGCGCCACCGCCCGGCCCCCGGAAATATTGTTCTTAATGGAGATAAATTAAAAGCCTTTCTTTAAAATCTGGCACAAGACAAGGCTGCCCGTATCTATCACTGCTTCTATTTAACATAGTTCTGGAAGTACTTGCCATAGCAATTAGGCAAGAAAAAGTTATCAAGAGCATCCATATATGAAAGGGAGAAGTCAAACTTTCAGTGTTTGCAGATGACATGCTACTATATTTAGAAAGCCCTAAAGACTCTACCAAAAAACATCAAGAAACAATAGTTTCAAAATTAACAAGCAAAATTCACCAAGACCAAATAGTTATGAACATTGAGTAGAAATAAAAAATGATCAGAACACCAAATACAAAATTAACTACAACAGAATCGATACTCAATCTACAACAGGCTAAACACAGAAAGGACCACTTATACTAGCAGCCCAGTGGGGTAAAAGAGGGGCAGTATGGGATGCATGCTGGGAACAGGGGTGGAGAGAGGACAACATTGGTGGTGGGAATGCTCCTGATTTAATGTCACTATGTACCTGAAATACTACTGTGAATGATTTGTAAACCACTTGGTCAAAATAAAAATTAATTGGGGGCCGGGCTGTGGCACTGGAGTTAAGATGCCTGTGCTAACCTAGGACGGACTGTGGTTCGATCTCCCGGTTCCCCATATGGTCCCCAGTGCCTGCCAGGAGCGACTTCTGAGCGAATAGCCAGGAGTAACCCCTGAGTGTCACCAGGTGTGGCCCAAAAACAACAACAAAAAAAAAGATTTAAAAAAAATAAAAATTAATTAAAACAATCAAAATTCAATGGCCTTTTATACACCAATAATGATAGAGAAGAAATGGGCATTAAAAAAAAACAACCCCATTTACATTAGTGCCACACAAACACAAATACCTTGGAGCCAACTTAACTAAAGAGGTGAAGGACCTATATAAATAAAACTATAAGACTCTTCTTCAAGAAATGAAAGGACACAGGAAATGGAGACACATACCCTGTTCATAGATTGGGAAGATTAATATTATTAAAATGACAATACTCCCCAAAGCATTTTATAGATTTAATGCAATTCCTCTAAGGATACCTATGACATTCTTCAAAAAAGTGCATCAAACATTCCTGAAACAATAGACACTCACAAATAGCTATAGCATCTCTTAGGATAAAGATGGGAGGCATCACTTTCTCAACTTTACCTTGTTTTACAAAGCAATAGTCATTTGGGACATTGCTGATGGGAATGTTGCACTGGTGAAGGGGGGTGTTCTTTACATGACTGAAACCCAACTACAATCATGTTTGTAATCAAGGTGTTTAAATAAAGATGTCTTTTTGTTTTTTCAGCCACACCTGTTTGATGCTTAGAGGTTACTCTTGGTTAAGTGCTCAGAAATTTCTCCTGGCTTGGGGGGACCATATGGGATGCTTGGGGATCAAACTGCAGTCCTTCCTTGGCTAGCGCTTGCAAGACAGACACCTTACCTCTAGCGCTACCTCGCCGGCCCCTAAATAAAGATATTATTTAAAAAAACAAAGCAATAGCCATTAAACAGCATTGTATTAGAATAAATACAGATCCTCAGATCAATGGAATAAAGTATTCAGAAAGTTTCCCCCAGACATATAATCAATTAATTGTTGATAAAGGGACAAGAAATGCAAAATGGAGAAAGGAAAGTCTCTTCAACAAGTGGTGCTTGGAAAACAGGTCAGCTACATGCAAAACACACACACACACACACACACACACACACACACACACACACAC
>PVKC010046060.1:0-11303 GCA_004027635.1 Crocidura indochinensis
GAGTGTTGACAGCAGCCCCTTTTTTGCTTCCCCAAGGGAATACTAAAGCTGAAGTTAGTGGTCTTTTCCTAGTCTGTAGATATGGTAAAGCTTTCTGCATGTGCTCAGAAGTCACTTATAAATCTTGATTACATTAAGCTGGCCTGGGAGCTGGCCCTGGGATGAGGAGGTTTGTGGGTATAGTTTTACAAAGTACTAAGAGTACTAGGGTGCCCATCAGAAGGTCTTTGCGTCAGATATCTCCAACAGTTCATTGGCAGCTTCTTATAGAGTCTTGCTCCCAGTACAAAGCATGTGATATGATCCACTTCCTTGTAAGAGTCCTGTCTGCCTCTCCTAACTTCTCCACAACCCCTAATCCTGACTGTTTCCTCAAGAGGACAGATCTCTTTGCAATATCTGCATAGCTGGGAAACTGAATTCTTATTCACCTGCTCTTACTTGCTCTCACAAAAGAAATCCCAATCTGGGAAGGGCTGACACTGAGATCCATATGACTATTACTTGATAATTAAAACTATTACTTGATGATATGGAGGAATATGTCTTCTCCTGGCATCCTTGGCATATGATACTATATTTTACACCCCCACAGACACATATTTTTGAAGCCAAATTATTGTTGAGGATACAACCTGAGTAAGAGGCATATTATTTTGCCATTTTAATGGCTTCCCTCCACAGACTTAATAGTTAATATTGAAACATTTATATAACTCCTTTTGTATACAATACAAAGCTCAAAATATTTCTATTCATTGAGGCTAAGAAGGTGGCTCAATGGTAGAGCACACCTCCATAATTTGAGACTCTAGATTAATCTGTATGAAAAAATATATTTAAAAATGTATACTGTTCTGGGCCAGAGAGATAGCATAGTGGTAGGGCATCTGCCTTGCATGTGACTGACCCAGGACAGACCCAGGTTAGATCTCCAGCATCCCTGGTCCCCAGAGCCTATCAGGAGTGATTTCTGAGTGCATAGACAGGAGTAACCCCTGAGCGCCACTGGGTGTGGCCCAAAAGCCAAAAAAAAAAGTATATTGTTCAAATCCAGTGTCTTTAACAGGTGATCAGTCTTTAAGAAGAAAGTCAATGAAGGCACAGTCA
Source organism: Crocidura indochinensis (assembly GCA_004027635.1). Classification (NCBI taxonomy): domain Eukaryota; kingdom Metazoa; phylum Chordata; class Mammalia; order Eulipotyphla; family Soricidae; genus Crocidura; species Crocidura indochinensis. The sequence continues at coordinate 1,111 of PVKC010046060.1, forward strand.
ACTCACCTCCTTCCAAACTTTCTTTTGTTCAGCATTTTACATGTATTTGTTTATGATTTTATGCAACAATTAGACATTGATTAATCTTTATACAGTCAAGGTTTGTTTAATGAGGTGTTCAGGAGCCTTCCATGCCAAGGACCCAAGTTCAATCCTCCACACCACATGTGACCTGAACATTTTCAGGTAGATGCTACAACTTGACATGTGAGAGCTCCTCTTTTTTTTTTTTTTTTTTTTTTTTGGTTTTTGGTTTTTGGGCCACACCCAGTGATGCTCAGGGGTTACTCCTGGCGATGCGCTCAGAAGTCGCTCCTGGCTTGGGGGACCATATGGGAAACCAGGGGATCGAACCGTGGTTCCATCCTAGGCTAGCACAGGCAAGGCAGGCACCTTACCTCCAGCGCAACCGCCTGGCCCCGAGACCTCCTCTATTAGACCTGATTACCCATATTTTTTAATATTTCGTATCTCTTACCCTACATTTCCTGTTTCCTATTTCTTGGGCTTTATTATGGATTCTGAATAACTTCTTTAGATCTATTGGGCTACTGATGGATTTATCAACAATATCTAGTTTTCTCTTCAAATTGTCACTATAGGTTTTAGCTGTTTTTATATTTGTCTTTCATTATTAATTTTTGGTTTTAAGTATGCACATTTATTTTTAATAAATTATCATACCTTAAGTTTTAAATCACTTTTCTTTCTTTAAATTTACTGAACATGCTTATTTATATTTTGTATTCAATATTCCTGTATCTAAAAACTTTGATGATCTGATACAGTATTTTTTGCTTCTGGTGCTTTTTGCTCACTTTAAATGCTTTTTGATTTTGAGCCCAAGCACACATTCCTCAGAACTTTATTCATGGAAAACTTTGAGGTTTGTGTGGCAATTGCATTTGTCAAAGGAGGATTTATGTTTGCTTTTTTTGAATATCTGGAATAATTATCAATTCAGAACTATTTTAAACTAAAGTATGATTTAAAGGTATTTAGAATCATGCAGGTAATGTAAATTTTGGTTACAAACTTAAGTGCATGCCAACTTGTGGTTAAGAATTCTCAAGAGAAAAATTTCTTCCTTAACCCAGCAAAAAAGTCAAGCTACATTTCTACTTCTATTTCTGTTTCCTTTCTCTTCTTCTAGCAGCACCTCACTCATGCAAGGTATGTGCCTCACCTCTGCAACCCATTCCTAGCCCTCTTCCTTGCTAGCCCTTTCTGCAAGGTAAAGTATTTTTCTGGTTTATTCATACACTGACACAAGATCTCAGCTCCTACTTTTATCTCCTTTTCACTCTTTTAACTTGTGATCATCAAAATTAAAGCTTGTCCTTGAAGAAATGGCTGATATGAGGGTTGTTGAGACTCAAGATATATGAGATGAGAATATTTAATAAATATTTATATATTTAGTAAATTATATATATAGTAAAATTTATTTTAGTAAAATCAGAGAGTAAGACATTGCTCAATGTGGTGCCAAAGAGACAGATAGTACAGTGGTTAAGATGCTTGCCTTGCACACTACCAACCCAAGTTTAACCCCCAACATGCCATCTGATCCTCTGGACCTATAGAGACCCGTGAGCACAGAAACAAAGTAAGCCTTAAGCACAGCTGGGAGAAAGAACAAATCCTCTCTTCAAAAAATTTAATTGATCAAGACACAATTGGAAACTGTTAAATGAAAAAAAGCCAGAATGTTAAAATAACCAACACTCACATCACATCTAGGAAAAGTTAGCAACATAATAGATACTGGTAGAGTCCATAGAAATAAATAAAAACAACAACACCTATACTGAGACCTATACTGTGATATGTAGATGATAAAGATAAAAAAAACCCTATACTGAGACCTATACTGTGATGTGTAGATGATAAAGATCAAAGGAATCAGTGGAGCTAGGGGCTGATGTTGTAAAGTGAATCACCTAGGTCAATGATGAAGTACCCATAAATGTATCACTAATACTTGGTACCCATTCACAACAAACCCACAAGGATATGTTGACAATAAAGAGCAGTTAACAGAAACCTTTAGAGAAATCATAGAATATAGATATATAGATATATATATATAAATATAGAATATAAAGAAACCTATATTAACTAGGTTCTTATAATAACTACAGATTCTGGAAAAGAAAAAGCAAATAAGTTAATTGCAATTTAATGTGAAATTCTATTTATTAAAGATTTTAAAACTCTGTAATATATATTGAAGTAAATCTTGTATAACTATATTGTTTCATATTGTATTATAGATTTTCAGAGACTGTCCTGATTTAAATTATTTAAAAAGTCAATAACATTCTAAAAATTAGTCCCTAGTCACATTAGCCATCTTTCAAATAATTAATAGCCTCAGTTGGCTAGTTCCTAGCTGTTATTCTTTTTTTTGAGAAGCCATAATCTCTTCATGTCAGAGCTATCAAAAGCTGACAATACAAAACAATATGGAAAGCAGCATTGTCTACAATCTTTAAATAAATCTCATGGAAAAAGTAAAACAAGTGCAATGTGATAACATGTATGAAACATTCAAAGACATCAAACTATTTTAGTATAATACATATAATAAACATTCACAGGGTAATAAAGTCAACTCCAAACAATGGTTACCTCTAAAGAGACAGTTTCAAGTTTATTTTATATTATATTTTATAAGATATAATATAAATACATCAATATAAATAATATAAATTTATATTATATTTTATATTAAAATGATGATGCAGTACAGTATATATACACAATGGAATACTATAACATTATAAAAAAACCAAAGCATGCAATTTTCTGCTACACAGATGGATCTAGAGGGCTTTATGTTAAGTGAAATGGTTCTGAAGGAAGGGACAAATAAAGAATTATCTCTCATATGTGGAATTTAAAGATGCATAGTAAGATAATAACACATTGTAAGACGACACCCAGCTATTAACCCAAACCAAAGTAATTCATGGTTCTTCCTCTTTCCCATAAACTTGGCAAATTGTTATTGGCTAAATAAAGAAAGGCCAATATTTGGCTGTGTGTGCTCAGAGATACCATGAGGTGAGTGAAGTGAACTGACTCTCCTTGACTCTCTCCTGACTGGCTTGGTTTATTAGTGTTTCACCACAACCCTACTTTAGAACTGTCTGCCTGGGGTTAGAAATATGGTGTATGGGTAGTCTCACAACTCATAGAATTTATTTTACCACAAATGGCCAAAGACAACAAAACTGTAGAGTTGGTTCACAGAACTTAGTTTTGGGGAGTGGGAGATGACTAGGAAGAGCATCTGGGATCTTGGTGGAGGGGAGTGGGTGCTCTGGTGGGAGTATTGGAATTATGTATGCATCATTGGCAATAATGTAAATCACTGTACCTCAATTAAGATTTTTACAATAGGATGCAAAAATGACTTACTATTAGAATCTGGTAAAAAAAAAAAAATCAGAGGATACAGAAAAGTAAAATGTCAGGGCCCACCCTAGGACCTCAAATGTAACCAACCAAAACAGTAGCATAAGCAGCCTGAGGGGGTACAAGTGGGGAGAAATAGAAATAACATTGCCTTTTATTACTATGCATCTCCTGAAGTTGCTGGGAGAGGTGTAAGCTAGAGAGAGAGCAAGAGAGAGAGACAGAGAGGGAGAGAGAGAGAGAGAGAGAGAGAGAGAGAGAGAGAGAGAGAGAGAGATCACCAGCTAGAGAGCTGGGAGGAGGAGGCTTGTAGCTCCAGGGAGCTTGAGAGAGGGAATGTGAGAGATAAAGGCAGAGCAAGTTGCATTGTGCTGATGCTATATCAGGCCCAGACAAGCCAGTATTTTTCTGGTACTTTTTCTGCCCCCCACAATTGCCAGACTTTACCTTTTCTTTTTTTTGTTTTGTTTTGTTTTGTTTTGGGGTCACACCCGGCAGTGCTCAGGGGTTACTCCTGGCTCCATGCTCAGAAATTGCTCTTGTCAGGCACAGGGGACCATATGGGGCACCAAGGATTTGAACCGATGACCTTTTGCATGAAAGGCAAACGCCTTACCTCCATGCTATCTCCCGGGCCCCAGACTTTACCTTTTCTAATAAGGCAGTTATCTGCCTTACCTCCATGCTATCTCCCGGGCCCAAGAATTTACCTTTTCTAATAAGGCAGTTATCTGTTACAGGGGAGCAGGTCCCAGTCCAATTGCCACTATGGGCGGTATCATCACCCCTTAAAGATATATTGACAGTAATTCCCTTAAATACATTAACATTTAACATGTTGAGTTTTTTCATAGTTCTATTCATTTTAAATATTTATAACAAATAAAAGTTAATGCGATTAATTTTGCTTTTTTCATTTAACATTTGTGTGATTTTGATCTTCCCTTTTGTCTAGTTGCAAAAATAACTAAAAATACATATAAATGGGCTTCTGTGGGCATGTCAGAAGACTCTCAGAAACCAATGAATATACTTGCATGGGCTAAGCAGGAGGTTTCAGGAATAGTCAGACATCCAGATAGGTGGTAGTCCAGATAGGTCAATGGACAAAGGGGCTGTATGCACATGCTCCCCTCTAAAATGAGAGGCAAGAGAGTACAGTTTCCTTTGGCCTGAAACAGATTGATGGAATGAAGTTAAGTTCTAAGGGTCCAGTTAAAACAAAGAGAAAAGTTTGGCTTTGTAATCCTCTGTGCTTACATTGGCTTTTCAGGTTGGGAAGCCAAATATGTGAATGTAAACATTAACATTAATTCTTACTCATCAGCATTTCTGGAAGCCAGATTTAGAAGACGAGAGACCAGAAACAGCTAAGAGAGTCTCCTATCCATCTTCAGTGCTGCCCTCAGTAACTCATCAGTTAACCACACATCCTCTCTCCACTCTAAGATTTCTGTTGCTGCCCTCCCTATTACCAATGTCCTATTTCCCCAGGAGTCTCACTTTGGGGGAAATGCCTCCATCACTGACTTTCTATCACTTCTTCCCAACAGGCTCCTAATCTCCCCTTAAATCCCCTCCATACAAAAGCAATTCTGAAGTCTTCCTAACACCTCTGCCTCAACTAAATTTTCTGGCTGTCCACATCAATGCTGGGAGGTAAAAATCCTGAGACACTGATCTTGACTCTTCTTTCATTTCATATCTTCTCTTCAGATCTACTCCTATAAATCCAATATACCTTAGAAGTCAACAACTTATATCCAACACAGAAGTCTGCTAACCCCACATCCATATTCCCAACCTTTTCTAGACATGACTCCTGGGTATTGTACTGTCACCTCAGTTGCACCGTGTTCAACACTAACTCGTGCTCTATTTCTCCCATTTCACAGACCTTCTTATCTTCTACAGCAAGCCAACCACATCTTTTCTAACTTTCCATACTTAATAACCATGTTATATTGATTCTCTCTCTGACATAACTGTCCTGTTTAATAACTTCTTCCACTGAAGCCCTATATCCCGGGGCTCACATCTACATCATTAGACATAAAGTAACTTAGTTTACTTTCCCTTTGGGCTTCCTGACTCAGGTCTAACATCCTTCCAAATGCTGACTCTAGAATTCCAGTTCCAGTTATTATATAAGTTACAGTTGTGCTGTACTGACCATGCCACTCTTATTTCTGAAATTCTGCTTACAGAAACAAGTCCAAACTGCTTAACAAACCCTTGATCATCTAACCCCTAAACAAAAATAGAAGCAAATTTTCAGGTATCAAATTTCAATTCCCCTAATTTTTTTTAACTCAAGAAACTTAAGATCACATACTTAAATGTAAATGGGATCAGTATTTATATATGTGAGACATGTTAAGTGCCAGTGCTAATATTCTGGTATTGCTTCCAAATCACTCCTTCACAGTTATATATGCTTTGTTTATTTATGTAAAATTATTGCATATTTCCTGAAAAAACAAGCTCTGTCATAACTCCATATGTGAGTCATTCTTCTAGAATGTTCTCCCTCCCTTTGTCACTCTGAAAAGCTCTTAGGTTTAATATTACACCCTTTTCAAATCTTCAGTGATTTTCTGTCTGTTCTGATGCATCATCTATTACCTATAATATCATAGTGCTATGAAAGTATACTCTATAAAAGCCAGAGAGATAGCACAGTGGTAGGGTGTTAGCCTTGCAAGTGGCAACCCAGGACCAATGGTGGTTTGGATCCAGGCATCCTATATGATCCCCTGTGCCTGCCAGAAGCGATTTCTGAGCACAGAGCAAGGAGTAACCCTAAACACCATTGAGTATGTCCCCCAAAAGGTACTCACTAGAAAGACTTGTTCTTTACTTTCCACTGTATCATGCTCCCAAACACAAAAGTTTCTGTGGCTTGTCTCCTTTATTCCTCCAACACATAATATAAAACCACATACATGATAGATTCTAATTAATTACATTACTTGACAATGAGAAATTTGGATCTCAGAAAGATGAATAATCAGCCCATTTTTCTCATTATTTCTATAATACTCCAAATCATAGCTGTTGTAGAGTTAGTCGGGGTGGAAGTGAGTAAAATAATAGCTAAAAGGTCAGTCTTGCCTATTGAAACTATTAAATATTAAATCTACTGAAATTATGAAGCGAGTTCCCACCTCAAAATAGCACAATACTAGTCATTATCCCCTTGTACAATCTCATTAAAAATGACGATGGTTCATCAGAATAAAGAAAGTATAAATATCCATCCTTACAACAATGGATTTTGAAATTTTTTTAAATACTAAAAGCACTGAATAAGTAATTGACTGGCAAAGATGAAAGGAGATAAGAATACAATATCACTTAGGGCTCATGGAGGGTGTCATAGCTAAATAGGAATGCCTCTGTTTTGAATAGCCCAGAGAGATTGTTTACTAAGAAAGACCAATGTTCCAGTGTTAGAGATTAGGAATAAGGTGAGGGATTGAGCTATTATTCATAAAATATTGGAAGTCTAAGTCATATAAATTAGGTAAAAAAAAATTAAAAAGGAACTTCAAAGGATATCAAAATAGGAACGGAAAAAGAGTAATCACTAGCTGTAGACATAATAATAATAATAATAATAATAATAATAATAATGAATTCTAAAGATTCACAAAAATAACGTTCAAAACAACACACTAATGCAGCAAATGGCATACAAAATTCTGTCACATTTCTATTTTATAAAAAGTATAATAGAAATGAATCAGGGAAATAACTCCATTTATACTTGCATTAAAAGAAAAGATAAGAGATTAAAAACAAACATTAAGGCACTTATCTAGTATATGGCTGCAGCGGCAATCTTGGTTCAAATGTCTGCACTGCATGTGGTCCTCTGAGCACCACCAACTGTGGCCCCTCAGCATAGAACCTGATACGATCTCTGAGTACCACCAGGTAGCCAATCCCACTCCCCCAAAAAGAAAATTAAGTACCCAGGAGTTAACATTTAGCAAAGAAAGTAAATGACTCAACCATTGTGGGTGAGGGGACAGCACACTGGGTAGGGCATTTGCCTGGCATGCGGCCAACCAGGGTTAGATTCCCAGCATCTCATATGGTCTCCCAAGCCTGCCAGGAGTAATTTCTAAGCACAGAGAACCAGGAGTAACTCATGAATGCAGGGTGTGACTCAAAAACTAAAAACAAACAAACAAACTCAACCATTGAAAACTTTTAAGTCACTATTAAAACAAGTAACAAAACCACAGGAAATGAAAATATATCCATTTGCACTAATTAGAAGAATTAATAATGATGAAAGGCCATCCTACCCAAAGCATAATACAAATTTAATGAAATTGTCACCAAAATTCCTATGGCGATCTTCAAGAAACTAGGACAAACATTCCTAAAATCTTTAGGGAAGCATAAAGCTCCCCAAACAGATGAAGCAATCAGAGAAACATAAATATCATTTCTTCAACTTTTTTTAAAATTTGGGAGCCATACCTGGCAATGTAGAATGCCTGTCTCGAATACAGGCAGGGGGTGTGGGTGGATGGAATGGGGGTATTGGTGGTGAGAATGTTGCACTGGTGAAGGGGGGTGTTCTTTTTGGACTGAAACCCAACTACAGTCATGTTTGTAATCACAGTGTTTAAATAAAGGTATAATAAAAATCAATAAAAGATTAATTGATCAAATTAATTAGTTAATAAATTTAAAAAATTTTTTTGTTGTTTTTTGTTTTTGGGTCACACCCGGCAGTGCTCAGGGGTTACTCCTGGCTACATGCTCAGAAATTGCTCCTGGCAGGCACGGGGGACCATATGGGGCACCAGGATTCGAACCGATGACCTTTTGCATGAAAGGCAAACGCCTTACCTCCATGCTATCTCCCGGGCCCCATTAAAATTTAAGAGTAAATAAATAATTCAAAGATAGAAATCACTAAAACACCTTGTTTAAACTTAATTAGAAAACATTGTATTAATATTCTTAAAGATTGAGATATCGGGGCCCGGGCGATAGCATGGAGGTAAGGCGTTTGCCTTTCATGCAAAAGGTCATCGGTTCGAATCCCGGTGCCCCATATGGTCCCCCGTGCCTGCCAGGAGCAATTTCTGAGCATGGGGTCAGGAGTAACCCCTGAGCACTGCCGGGTGTGACCCCCCCCAAAAAAAAAGAAAAAAAAAGATTGAGATATCACAAATATAATAACAAGACTATAAATTGATAAGTCTAAGAATATATTTTGAAGTCATGAGAGTGATAGGAAAATAAAGTTTAAAAAATCTAACAAAGAGAAGGAAAACATGAAATAAAAACAAGCCAAAGAGAGACTTAGAAGATCAATCTACAAGACAACTGTCTTGTAGACATCCCAGAAGAAATGAAAAAGGAGCATGGAAAAATCTAAAGGTAGAAGGGCTAAAAATGTGACTCAAGTGATCGAGTTTCTGACCTGCATGCATGAGGCCATGAGTTTGATCCCCTTCAATACCTCACAGAGTACAATTCCCAGCACTGTCATATGATCTCCCAAATCCTTTTAGAGGACTTCCCAGCTCTCAGCCACTAGTGTGTGAACGATGCAGTCCAGTGTGTGCAGACATCCCAGGTACACTGCAGCAACAACCACAAAAGGAAGGGAAGAGAAAAATAGAAAAAGAAACAATATCCCAAATTCCATACTTAAAAGTTAAGTCATCTCATACAAGGATCTATCATTTGACCTATACACAGGAGGAAATAGCTATATGTTGTGCAATATTTTAATTATTTTTTCACCATTTTTATTGAAGCACTGGCATATACAATAAGTACAAATAATCTTTATTTGTCCTTCCCTGACTCCAATTCCACATGCTGAGCTCAGATCTATAGATTAATCCTCCAGTTCCAATGACTTTGGCCAGTTGATGCTCCTTTGCTGTTTCATTATACCACTCATACATTAGTTACCTTTTATTTGTATCACTGTGGAAGCGGTGACAACTACACTCACACAGATGATTAAAGATAAAATCCTGAAATTACTGTAAAATATTTTTAACCACCAAGAATAAAGGGGGACATTTTAAAGGATTCCAGAAGGGAGAAAAAAAATTTTTTTGCAGGCAAACAAGAACCAAACTAACTAATATCAGGCTACATCAGTAATTGAAGTCCAGAAAATACTGAAAAGAGGTTTTGAAGGGAAAAAAATGTTTTTTCTTTGAATTATATATTCGGCCAAGCTATCTAGTAAGTCTAAAATTAAGACAAGACCTTTCCAGAACTTCAAGGAACAAAAACTTTACTACCTTTTTATAAATAGACTTGAGATTCTACTCTAGAAAAATAAGAGTATCCAACAGAAAAGGAAGGCACGAGATCATGAAAACAGCAGATTCAACTCCAAAGGTTAAAGCCACAGGAAAATAATTGTTCCAACAGAAAAGGGGACTCAGTCAAGATTGGAACATGAACAACTGGTGCTTGTACAGAATAAAAATAAAGGAAAAGAATTGGGGACAAAAAAAAATAAAGGAAAAGAATGTTCTATCCTTATGACAGTCTCATTAAATTGTTAGAGTTTTCAGCTTTTAATTCAGGGAGAAAATGCAAGAATTTAAAAAAGCAGTTTAAAGTTCCAGGGAGAAATAAATAAATAAATAAAGTGTAATCAGAATGCTCCAGTGATCTGTAATGATAAAAGTTATGGATTTGGGGGAGTAGAGAGATAGAAATAGGGTGTTTGCCTTGTATGCAGAAGGGCAGTGGTTCAAATCCCGGCATCACAT
>PVKC010046061.1:0-11303 GCA_004027635.1 Crocidura indochinensis
CTCATAGTTGTTTTTATTTGCATCTCCCTGATGATTAGTGATGTGGGGCATTTTTTCATGTGCCTTTTGTATTTCTTCTTTGACAAAGTATCTGTTCATTTCTTCTCCTCATTTTTTGATGGGGTTAGATGTTTTTTTCTTGTTAAGTTCTGTCAGTACCTTGTATATCTTAGATATTAGTCCCTTATCTGAGGGATATTGGGTAAATAGCTTCTCCCATTCTGTGGATGGATTTTGTATACTAGGCATTATTTCCTTTGAGGTGAAGAAGCTTCTCAGCTTAATATAGTCCCATTTGTGTATCTGCTTCCACTTGTTTGGAGAGTACTATTTCTTCCTTGAAGATGCCTTTAGTCTCAATGTCCTGGAGTGTGTTACCTATGTGTTGTTCTATATACCTTATGGTTTCAGGTCTGATATCAAAGTCTTTAATCCATTTACATTTGACCTTGGTGCATGGTGTTAGAGGTCTGAATTCATTTTTTTGCAAATGGCTGACCAATTGTGACAACCCCATTTGTTGAAGAGGCTTTCCTTGCTCCATTTTATCAAATTAATAAAGTACATAAGTCCTCTTTTATTCCCAATTCCAAATCTCTTCCTCCAAATCAGTCTTCTTTGCTTCTCCTAACCTGTGACTATGAGTCTGCATCAAGTAGAAGGATGAACTTTCATCTTGTGACATTGTAATTATGATAATAGCTGATACTTACATGGCAATTACCATGTGCATGGATCTGTTGTAAGTGCTTTACACACATTAACTCATTTAACCTTCATGCACCCTTTGAGGTAGAAACTGTAATTATCTTCATTTTACTTGTCTAGTATGTCTCTGTGGTGGCTTTGGGGGAACTATAGTCTGAAAAAAAGAGAGGGGGGAAGAAGGAGGGAAGAACTCAATTCAAGAACATTTAATCAAAAGTGAAGGAAATTTCTCATTCAGCTTCTCCTGTTGTCCCTCCTCTTCCAATGTCCAATTTTTCTAATAATTCAGCTTCTCCCATGTCTATAACAAGCTCAATGGTTCTCCTCTATCTAGGAGAATACCCTGAGGACTTGTGTACAACTATAGTCTAAAGAACTCAGAAGATGAGAAATAATCAGTGTGTAGCTGGGATGGGGGTATGAGTAAAATAAAATAATGTTTTTCTCTTTGGGGGTCCAAGAATACATGAGATTCTCATGGACTCTTGGCCTCTCTTAAATCGTCACTGGAGACAGTTGGAGTCTCTAACAAACCAACAGAAAAAACAATCATCCCTGGCAGGAAGGATGATGGTTTCCAGCAGACAGCAGATTTTGGTAGTTGACTCAAAGAAGGAATGAGGGCAAGGCAGCCACCTAGAGAAAAATTTTGATTAAGTAGTTCCTAGTGTAGGTCTTTGAAACATATGCATGGTCATATGACAGTCAGCCAACCTCAAACACCTACTGGACTCCCACCTTCCCAAGTCATCCCAGCAGAGTACCATTCATGTAATGGTGCTTTGTCTCTCTATACAGGCTTCTTATCTCTCTTCTCTTCCTAGCTTCTTGCCTTCTAAGGGCGAGAAACCTGCATGTGCCAAGAAGAGACAGCAGACAGAGGTGTAAAGAGAAGATCAATGGCTTGCCCTCCAACCACCATCTCCACCAGCTGTTCTGGTTCCTGCTAATCTCAAGCACAATGTAGGTAAGGGTAACAGTTATAATTCTAAATCTAATTGGACTGTAGTTCTTCCTAGGATACTAAAATTAATGTGTATTTTGTAATTTAAAGAGATTATAAGAAATTTTATCACCTAAGCATAAAATCCCAAGAGACTTGAAAATTTTCATTGGCCAACAACCAAATAATTCCATGACAGAGTATAAATCAAAGGAATGGAGGGAACCCAGTGAAGTTGATTTTATGATTGCACCCCAATGTATTGGTCTGTTGAACTCTTGTTACTCACAGAATGATCTGACAGGCTGAAATCACATAGTAAATAAGCAGCAGTCAGGACTAAAATGTGTTTGCACTTCCAACCTTTTTCTTTATATTTTCTATAGAAATGTAACCACCTGGAGACACTTATAGCATATTCAGAATGCATTATTAATACTAAGAAAAGCACGAGAAAATGAACCCATTTTTCTGTCAAAGGAGCTTGCAGAGTTCAATCATTGCGTAGCAAAGGTATTTAAGCAATTCAGCATTGAAAGACAATTGTTATTCCTAGAATTCATGCTAATATGATTTCACATTTATTTCTTAATTAGTGCTGTGTGCTCATTCTTATGTGTTTGGGCGGGAGGGTTGCACACTCAGCAGAGTTTAGGGATTATTTCTGCTCTTTGATCAGGAAACACCTCTGGCAGACTTAAGGGACCAGATAGAGAGTACGGGATTGAACCTGTGTCAGCCCTGTGCAAGGCAGGCACCCAATTTGCTGTACTTTCTCTCCAGCCCTCTCTTATGTGAGTTTGGCATCTAAATGAAAATGATACCAAGGCAGCCAAGAATCAAAGCTGCAAAAGGAAAAATTAATTATCTTGGAGAGTTGGACAGACTAAGGAATCTCAGAACACCTGGCAAAATGCTTTTACTTTAGGGGCTAGAGAGATAATAAAGGGGTTAAGTCACTTGTCTTTATGTAAACAATCTGATTCAATTCTCAAAAGCTTATATGGTCCCTGAGCAACAATAGAAAGGAATCTTGAGTACAAAGCCAGGAGGGATAAAAACAAAACAAAACAATGATTTACTCTAAGGAGGAAATAGTTTTAAGTACAACAACATGATCCTATGTGCATGGTATTTTACTCTTAAGAATGGACTATGGGGCCCGGAGAGATAGCACAGCGCATTTGCCTTGCAAGCAGCCGACCTAGGACCTAAGGTGGTTGATTCGAATCCTGGCATCCCATGTGGTCTCCCATGCCTGCCAGGGGCTATTTCTGAGCAGATAGTCAGGAGTAACCCCTGAGCACTGCTGGGTGTGCATCCTCTCCCCAAACAACAAGAACAACAACAAAAAAAGAATGGACTAAATCAGGTTGAAAGTCTAACCTATTAATACGATACTTAGAAATGAGACCTTATAAGGGTTTTTTTTGTTTGTTTGTTTGTTTGTTTTTGTTGTTGTTGCTTTTTGGGCCACACCTGGTTACACACCAGGAATTACTCCTGGTTATGTGCTCAGAAATTGCTCCTGGCTTGGGGGACCATATGGGAGTCTGAGGGATCGATCCTAGGTTAGCTTAAGCAAGGCAAATGCCCTACTGTTCGAGCCACCACTCTGGTCCCAGGTTCTTAGTTTTTGATGATATCATGAAGATGGAATCCTCATATGGGGCTTAATGCATTTACAGAAATAGAAAATCACCAGAGTGTCTCTCTGCCCTGGGAGTCTACAAAGAGAGACAGCTATTTTCTTAACCGAAAAAGAGCTTCCACAGAGAACCAAAACTGTGGCACTTAATCTTGGATTTCTATCCTCCAGAAACAGTGTAAATGTCACTAAGTCCACAGCATTTTGTTATAATGGCCCAAGAAAAGACAACTATCAAATGTTTATGCTAGAGAATGAAAGGGAAAGTCAATAAAAAAATAGAGGTAAGAAGAAAACTAATTTTTTAGGCAAAAGGTGATGGTGTTAATTCTTTAGCCTGGACAACTTTTTTAATGTTTAGATTAATGCCTGCCTATTAGTGGAATTTTTTATTCATCTGGTGTTTTGTTTTTTTATATTTTGAGAACTTCATAATGTTTTACAAATGCTGATCCAATTTACATTTTCTGCTAATCAGAACATTCCCCCCACCCACTGTTCTTTCTGATATAGGTTATTCTCACAGGTGTGAGGTACCATTCTCATAGTAGTTTTTACTTGCATTTTACTAATAATTTATAATGAGCACCTTTTTATGCAAATAGTAGGACCCCTCCTAGAAAGGAAAACCATCATATCATTCTACGTGATATGAACTCAGGGGAAGGACTCCAGGGCCACTCAGCAGTACTCCAGGAGAAAATGTGGTGTATAGGAATAGATTTAAAGCTTCATATGTGCTAGGTATTTGCTCTCCTAGTTTATCTGTCTCTCTGAACCATAAATATTTTTCTCTTATGCCTTTGTACTATCTTTAGGTATCTGTGTATTCTTCTTTGAAACTGTGTTTATTCATCTCATTTGCTCATGCCTTGATGGGGTTAGATTTTGTGGTGATTTTTTAGTACATCTTATATTCAGGCATAAGTCCCCTATTGGCTTTATTATGTGCAAATATTTTATCCCATTGAGTAGAACGTCTTTATTTTCATGGATATTTTTCCTCCCTGTGAAGAGGCTCTTTAGCTTAATGTTATCCTATTTTATTATTGCTTTGTTTGCCTTGTCTTTGAAGTCTTGTTCTCAAATATGTTTCTTGTGCAGGGGCCATGCTAATTGCCTCTGTATTGTTCCAGTATTGGTATATGTGCTGCCAAAGCAAGCACTCAAAAATATTTCTGAAGCAAATATTGTTGAGTATATTTTCAAGGTTTTAATTGTATATTTTATGATCTTAGGTCTATATTCTAAGTATTTAATCCACTTAAAATAAATTTCTTTATATGGTTTGAATTAATGAACCACTTACTTTTCTATTTGTTGAAAATACTTCTATTTTCTATTGTATTCCCTTGGCTTATTTGCTTGGCTCAATTAATTGTCATAAAACTATAAGTTTCTTTGGAACTCTCAGATTTATTCCACTGATTGATGGAATAGGGAAGGCTGGCATTGTTTTGATTACTATGACTTTATGATATAGTGATATAGTTAGATTTGGGGGCTTTGGTACTTCATTTCTTAATTATCCTAGTGATTTATTTGGTTGTTTGGGGGTTTTGGGTGATTCCATAAAATTTCAGTAATGCTGATTTGTGTGTGTGTATGTGAGAGAGAGAGAGTGAGAGTGAGAGAGAGATTGAGAGAGAGAGAGATTAGGCACCAAGACCATACCCATGGTAGTGGGCAGGAGTGAAGACAAAGGGCCTATCTGAAACTTGTGTGCCTAGGTGAGTCCTAGAAATGTAAAGAAAGGGAGAATCAGAAACCAGCTTTGTTTAGGGTGAACATTGGTATTTCCCCAACAGTTCTAAGTGTAGAGATTTTTTTTCTTTCATTTTGGAGCAGGATATGAGGAAATAGAAAAGAGGTACCTGATCACTAGGGAATTTTGGGGTGTGTGTGTGTGTGTGTGTGTTTTGGGTGCTGTGGTGGTGCTTAGGGGTTACTCCTGAGTCTATATTCAAGAGTTATTTCTGTCTGGTTCAGGGGACCACATAGGGAGACTAGAATTGAACTCAGGACAATGTATGCAAGGCAAACACCCTACCAGCTGTACTATTGCTCAGGCCCAACCATTAGGCAGTTTCAACCTGTTCACCTAACCTGCTCAGTGAAATCGGGAGCCAACTTTCATTAACTGAGGACTCATTAGCATACTAAACACAGACCCTGGGGAGAAGATTTAAGATGCTAACAATACGGGTGATCTATGAAGAAGTATGAATTCAAACTGCACTTGCCATCAAGAATTCTACAACATGCACTTGGGAGCCTGGCCTAGAGGCTCTGCCTCAAGTAAGTTTATAAAGCTAACTATATTGGAAGTCTGGGGGAGGATACCCAGAGCCCAGCACAAAATGCTACTACTATTTCATCTGTGTTCCTTAACATCAATGTGAAAAACCCTTACAGGACTAATTGACTGGAATGCACCCCCCATCTACTCATCCATGCCCTAGATCCTAATCTCATTCTCTAGGCAGGGATTTGTCCTGATCCTGTTAGGTAAACTAAGCAAATAATGTCTCTACTTCACAGTTTGAATCTTATGTTTTGTTCCCTAAAACTAAGTACCACCATGCTCTTTACTAACCTGTGAATAGAGAAAGTGCTCTTTAGACAAGTCTGCCATAGATTAGCCATCTATAAAACTCAGGGTAAGCTTCATATACTCACCAGTTTCAAGGGATTGTAAACAAAATATATGCCAATATCCTATATAATGTGACCCAAAAACCAAAAAAAAATATTTTAGTCAATATCCTATATAATTCAAATCTTTCAGAGAACTTGATTGCCAAGATGTAAATTTTTCCTAATTATTCTTAATTTGTTTAGATTCATATCACAAAATAGAAGCTTGTTGTTTGCCTGTTCTCTATTTTCATTATGTGAATCTTCTATGAAGCAAACACCATCTTGTGATGGGTGTTTTTTCCTCCCTTGTATATAACAACTTAAGGAGCCTATTTACATTCCAAACCTTTGCTAGCTCTTTTTTTCTGATCCCTTCCATCAGTCACAGTCAAAGAGAAATGATTCTCTCCAGTAACACCTAATTTTTCAACTTCCTGGAGACTTGGCAATTGACAGCTGTTGCCCTAATGAGTTCTTGGCAGTTCATCCACCTCTTTCATTATTGCTTCTGTTTTCCATATACCATTTCGAATTTCTCTAATTGAAATGATTTTTCCCCTAAATTGTCACCATTTTGGTTTTTCTTTAAAGTCAAGTGCAAGGTGACAAAAGCAGTGATCTTCATGTGTAATGTAATGTCTGTATCTGCTCTTGGCATTTTCTTCAAAATCAATGACTCATCATTTCTCCTCCCATGACACCTGAGTAAATGACCCCAACATAGTTAAGGTCCAAACCAACCACAGATGAAGTCAATTGTACAACTGATGTATTTTTAAATTTGGCTTTTTGCCATCTTCCTTTCCTATTATCTTTTAAACTATCTTTTCACTGACATCTTCACATTTAAAATTCTCTTTTAATTATAATATACCTGTCACTATTTAAAATACTCATAATCCAGGAGATAAAGTAGCAGTATTGCAAACCACAGCGCCTATAAAAGCAAAAAATGAAAACATGTCTGTCCAAGACACATATGGGGGAAGGAGGGAAACTGAGGACATTGGTGTGGAGAAATGGGCATTAGTGAAGAGACTGGTATTGGAACATTGGTATGTCTGAAACTCTCTAAAAAATAATTTTGTGATTCATGATGATTCAATAATAAAGGCAATAAGACAGTTATAACTCAAAGTAGGTATGGTATATACCAGAAAAGAGCCCCATGGTCAGAGAGAGTTGAAAAGGTTGAGCACATGCATGCAAATTGGGAAGCCTGGGTTTGATTTCATCACCATTATATGGTACTCTGTGTATCACTGAGAATGGCCACTGAGAAAAGTCAGAAGTATCCTGTAGATACCATTGAATGTAGCTTTAAAACCAAAAGAAAGCAGGAAGCCATTTATTTGCCTCCTATGTCCTAAAACTCTATGCTCAGTATAAAAATCTTAGAAAATGAAGATAGACATAATACTCCATGATGCCTATGTACCCAGATTTACTAAACACCGTTTTTGTTGATTCGTTTTTCTCCATTGCCCACAAGTTTGTGAAGTCTGACTGAATCTGTTGTTTGTTTTGCTTCTGTTCTCTAAATTAGGCTATTTTGTGTGAGGAACACATCAAGAAAAGAATGAGCAACTGAAAGTCAGAATCAAACCTCGAATTTTATACTCTATTGGCATAATTTTGGAAAAATGTATTAATGCACCTTTGCTTAGAATGCTGTTAATTATAAAATTTCAGGTATCCCATGGGATATGTTTTGAGGTTTTTGTTTGTTTGTTGTTTGTTTTTTAACCCAATTTCAATTCCCCTATTAGGAATAGGTAATGGCATTAATCAGGAATCTTTCAATAAAGGTAATAGAAAACCAGTCTAAATTAACTTAAGCCAAAAAAAGAGTCATTTATTGCTTGATGTAATTGGGAAGAAAGACACTTCAGGCACAGAGATGTCTGGGAGTACAAATGATCCTCATTCTTTCTCATATCCTTTATTTTTTTTCTTTCCATTGTCCTTTTTCTCTCTGCCAGTTAGCACAGAGAAGAGGAGCTAGGTATTATCACAGCATTAAATCCCACAGAAATTCCTTTGACTCGGGTGAATATAAAGATTTTATCAATAATGTATGTAAAATTATAAATATATATGAATGATATATATTCACAAATATGTAGAGAAGATATTCACAAAAAGAAAGCTGTACAAACATCAATATGTAATGCATCTAGAGGTATAAAAATAAAAGTTTGAGCTTCATGATTCTTAATCTTTTTATTATTTCAGGCAGCGCTGTGAAGAGTCATTAATGATTGATTTGTTTACTTTTCAAATCACTGGCATTTGACCAAATCTTACAAGAAGAAAACAGTGTTTTTCAAAATACTTCCCCTAACAAGGAACATTCTCTTATGCAGCCCATGAGAAGTGATGGAAACCTCAGACCACACTGAAAATTCACAATTCCGACGGCATATATAAAAATTTCACCCTGTTATTTATCTTCTCAAGATCTAAGCTGTTTTAAAGATTTAAACTCCCATTGATAATGTAAGATGTGTTCTATAGAAATACCTGTGAACATTCTTTAGTAGCATAATATATTTTAATGACACATTCATTCTTAATTATCACTAAGTATTCTCAACTAAGCAGAACTATGTATATGTGAGATATCTGCATGAGTTAACTTGAGGAAAACAATAAGACTGGTAGATATGAAAGGATGAGAGAGGTTTATTGTCATAAAATCCAGAAACTTAAGCATAACTGGACTTTTTAGATAGTTGTTTAAATTAAAGTTGGGGGCTTTGGGGCCAGAATGAAAGTACAGCAGGTGTTTGCCTTGCATGCAGCCAACCAGGATTTGATCCCTGACATCCCGTATGGTTTCCTGAGCCTGCTAGGAGTGATTTCTGAGCACAGAGCCAGGAGCAAACACTGAGTGCAGCCAGGTGTGACCCAAAATAGTAACAAAAAAGAAAATGTGGGTTCAGAGTGTAGTACAGTAGGCAAGACACCTGCCTTGCATGTTGCCTACAGGGTTCAAACCCATCATGAGTGGTCCCTGAGCACAAAGCAAGGAGTAAGCTCTGAGCAGTCACAATTAGCTCCCAATTAAAGAACAAATAAATTAGACTATAGTCACAAGAGTACTACACATAGATATTCACAATGTGTTTTCTTCTTTTAAAAGAGCAAAACTCAAAACTGGGGTAACTAAATTCAACTTTAACATGCAAGCAAATTAGATCGACTGGAACCTTATGCAGATTGACTGAAATCCTGAAGAGATTAGAAACCTGAACTGTGGAGCTCTGGAAAGGCTAAATGACAAAAAAAATTGTTAAACTTTCTTGGTTTTTGGGCCACACCCAGTGATGCTCAGGGGTTACTCCTGGCTATGCGCTCAGAAGTTGCTCCTGGCAGGCACGGGGGACCATATGGGAACCGGGGGATCGAACCGCGGTCCGGTCCGTCCTAAGGCAGGCACCTTACCTCCAGCGCCACCGCCCGGCCCCGACAAAAAAAATTGTTATGTGAGGAGGAAAGGTTTGGAACATCAAAGGCAACTTTTATACTTATCCATACCGAGCTGAAGAATCTGGTCTCCTTTTCCAAAATCTATTGCATATATCCTAAGAGGAAAGTTTGGAAGTTTGTTCAATGACTCTGTTTTCATACCCAGGAAAGCAGCTTCCAGCATCAAGTTCCTTATACCAGATTTGGAAATTTTGCAACTTCAGTACCACATATCCTAGTATAAGACAATCATGCCTTCTGCCACTGTAAGACATTTGTCCTTAGTGTCTCCCAGTAAAATGTCAAGTCTAGACGGCAAATAGATCAAATTTAACAATGAGACAAAACAAAGACAAGGGATTAAAATATATAAAGACCCTTAGAAGGAATACAGATGTGAACATTGCCCAAAACTTAGCTTCAGCTCCTTATGGGATCATATTGTCTGAAGTGAGGTATTAATTACAACTAACCAATTCAAGAGAATAAATCATGTGACCTATTATGCAGCACTGTGCATAACACATTTACTTAAATTTGCAGTACACAATGTTCTCAAGGTGGAAACATTTGTGAAGGGAATGAATATAGAACCAGAACAAACAGAGCAATACAATTTTCTTTCTTGGACACAATTCAAGCCAACTCACAAAAAAAGAACCTGAAGGTTTTTTTTTCTAGTTTTTGTGGTATAAACTAAGATATGAAAACCATTAAGTGTCTCAGTATGATAACAATTTTTTTATTGGAAAAAGTTGCTGCAAATGACTCTGTTAAGATCACTTTAAGGAAGCACCTTATGTAGATTTCAAAGTGCAGCCTACCGCTTTGAGTAGCTTAAGGGGAACAAGAGTCTCTCCTTTGTGTACAAGGAGAACCCATCCAAGGAATAGGCCTCTTCAAAATTAATCTGAGCTCTTTTCTCAACTCTCAGCTATGCATTTGTAGTTAGTCCCATATACTACATAAGCAAGGTCAATATAATATCAGACAGTCCATTATCCCCAAAAGTTGACCTTCAAATAGTCTATGCTAGGATAATTGCCCCCTAGCTGTCTAGGTCAATGGCTCTCCTCTGCACACTGGAACTTTTCAAGTCTTCTATAAAACTCTAATGCATTGATATTGCCACTTTTCAAGATATTTCTCCTCTCCCATCTTTGTATTTCTCTCTTGTAAAATTTAGAAACTCTCCCAAATAAAATCCCTCATTCATTTACTTCTTCACACTGGAGACCAAATCCAAGCTCTGGAAACAATCTCAATAATCTAATTTTTAAGCATGCATTTGAAGATTACTAAAAAAAGGATAAATCACATAAGAGTCTTTACTGTATTTCATGATCACAACTTTGCAATAGATAAGCAATACTGACAATTGCATGCTGGGATAATTGTCCTTGCCAGAAAAAGCATGCTTGAAAAATAAATTGAAGGCACCTAAATTTGAAAGGAAGAACTGAACTTGTCTCTATTTGTAGATGACATAGAAAATCTAGGGTCAGTTCAATAGCATATCAGTTAGGGCATTTGCCTTGCATGTAGCTGACTGAGGTTTGATCCCTGGCATCCCATCTGGTCCCCTGAACCTGCCAGGAGTGAGGTCTGAGCACAGAGTATCACCTGATTGTCACTGTCTGTGCACCCCCCTCAAAAAAAATCGTAAAGACAGAAGCAAAATAACATAAGAATCAAACTTAGTAAAGTCAAAGAATAAAAAGTATCATACAGAAATAAATACTAGCACCAAAATATCTGAAAAAGAAATAAAGAAAATAATCTTCTGTACAATAGCATCAAACACAGCAAAATCTTAGGCATAAAAGTACCAAGGTGAATACTTCATTCACTGGAAACTAATTTTCCAATGAAAGCTAAAGAGCTCTCTCTCTC
>PVKC010046062.1:0-11302 GCA_004027635.1 Crocidura indochinensis
CTCTCTGCCCCCCCCCCCAATTATCTTCAAGGCCTTAGCTTGTGTGTACAGCTGAAACTTGATAGGTACATTTAAATTAGGAAAATAGAATTATATTTGAGATGGGATAAAATTCCTGTAAACTGGTCAGTACCCTTACTACATCTTCATATATTGCCAAATATAATGTCATCTATTTAAAGTATTGCATAGCGGGGAGAGATAGTAAAGACCTTGCTAGCCCCAGTTAGAGTTAGGACTGCAAATGTGAGATCCCCTGCGTACTACTAGGAGTAACCCTTAAAATCCCCAAACTCCACAAAGAAAAGTAAAATAAAATATTCTATCAAGCCCCAAAGCAGCAAGTTTCAGTTTTGTTGGTTTTGGCAAATGAATCTTCATCTGAACTTTTACAGGCAACTTTGACCTTCAGGTATTCACAGAAAGTTGCTGTTTTCCTCAGCATACCCTACCCCCATTATCATGAATGGGGAAAACCTTGTTTTTGACCAAGAGAGACTGTTGAGACCCCAGTGGGAGGGAGTGTGGCAACCGCAGTGACAATTTGGCTTCTGCAGCATCCCAATAGCTGAGTCAAGGCTTTCAAATCTCTTTTCCTTTTTCAGCCAGATTTTCCCCATTAAAAAAAAAAGAGTCACTGTGAATTACAGAGTTCATTTTTTTTTTGGGGGGGGTCACACCTGGCGATGCTCAGGGTAACCCCTGAGCTCTGTATTTAGAAATCTGGCAGGCTCAGGGGACTATATGGGATGCAGAGAATCAAATCACTGACAGTCCATGTGCAAGGCAAACGCCCTACTGCTGTGCTCTCTCTGGCCCCTACAGAGTTCTTCCCCCTCCCCCCTTTTATTGCCAGAACAAATCCTGTTATGCTTAAAGATTCCTCCCGAGTTTGTGCTCAGGAATCACTTTGCAGTGCCCTGGGATTCTGAGGTTAGAACCTGGGATGGCCAAGTGCAAGGCAAAATGCTTCTCTCGCTGTGTTATTGCTCAGGCGACATTCATTATCATTACCATTATTCATTATCACATAATTCATTATCATTAAGTTCAGGCATGCAATTTTCCAACAGCAAACCCTTTACCCTTTTACTTCCCTCCACCGAAACCAGTTTCTATTGTCCTGGGCCTATCCGGCTGTGCTCAACATTTATTTTCCCTAATTCTGCACTCAAGAGTCACTCCTGGCAGGGCTCAGGGTGACAGAGATGGAACCCAGGTTGCCTGCGTACGTGCAAGACCCAGGCCCTACCCACCGTACTCTTTCCTGCTCTAAAGTCTTACCATAAAAGCAACGAAGTCACATCAAGCAAAATCACATGGGTACACTGATAAAGGATCATTTCAAGGCTTCCATTTGAATTCCTCCACTTTTTCTCTATCTTGGTTTCTGGGGTTAAGGAGCGGTAAGAAGCCTCCTCCCCACCCTTCACAACATGCAGAGCTGCTAAGTTTTTTTTTTTGAGAGGAACTGGTTTAGTCCGGTTTGTTCTCTGGAAATTCTCTCTCTTACCCCCAGTCACAAGGGGCCTCCTGCATTCCTTTGTGATATATGGCTCCAAGAATGCACAGCTGTTGTTGGCTCTTTCCTTTGAAGAGGTCAAGCACATGATAAAGGGCAGGGATGGGATTAAATGTCCTGGCTCGAGGTCCATCCTGAGTTGACTCGAGTGTTTGCCAAGCCCCTCACCCCCACCCCACACCCCCACCCTCACTGGCAGGGCTATCAGAAACACCACCACCCCCTCAAGAATTGTGATTTTCTATACATTCACTAGTTTCTCACCTTTCCACTCACTCTAACAACTGCAATTCTATTCTCTGCAGCTAAAAACAAAAAACACCTCACATCTTTGTGTCACTTGAGTTCTCATCTTCTGTGCTTCACATTTCGCCACGAGGTTGCAAGCCATAAAGAAAGCCAAAAAAAAAGTTGCCTTTCTTTTTCTCTGTTTAAGTGGAAAAGTAGAACTAGTATGTGGATCAGGGGATTCAAATCCTCTACGCAGAGATCATTCCTACTTAGGCCTCATTCAAATGAGGCACTGGGGATAGAACCCATGTTAGCTGCATACAGGTTAGCACCTTCCCTGCTGTACATTCACTCAAGCCCCAGAGTTCACCCCCCAGAGTTTGGGGGATGTTGTGCTAACCAAAATGGCAGAGAATTCCTTTTACATGGGAGACCCTCAGTTTAATCCCTGGGGTCATAAATCTGTCTGATAACTATGCTGAGTGGCTTTCTCTTATCTAAAGTGGATTTGGCTAGAAAAACAGCTTAAAAACACTGTATGTTTGAGTTCAGGGTTCAATCCCTAGTACAGCATGGTCTCCTTGAGTCCCACCACCAGGACTTATTCTCAGTCCATGAACACCACCTGATGTGGCCCCCGAAGAAAAGGTGATTTTTCATTTGAATAACATTGCTCATTGAAGCAATCCCACTTCATGTTTCCCCTTGATTTTTGTGGTTATTTCACAGTAGTTGACAATTGTCTTTTGCCTGTGTGCTAAAACCTTCATAGCATTTTTGTCCAGCATTTTTTTATATTTAGCTGTAAGATGATAGAAAAGGGATGAAGGAGATAGCAAAGAGATAGTACAGTGGTTAGGGCACTAGCTGGCTTGGGCTTAAACTCTGGCACATCACATGGTCCCTTGAGCCCAACCATAGGGAAACCCTGAGCACTGTCAGGTGTGAACTGAAACCAAAAGAAAAGAAAAGAAAGGAAATGGCCACGGACATAGTCTGTGTCTGAAGAATTTTCCAATCATTACTAGTAAAAAGGAAAATCTCAATCATGAGTTTTTTTAAAGCCCAGTATGTGGGTTGGGGCAACAGCACAGTAGGAAGGGCACTTACTTTGCACAGGCTGACCCCAGTTCAATTCTCAGCATCCCATATGGTCCCTCGAGCACCACCAGAAGTAATTCCTGAGGGCAGAGCCAGGGGTAAGCCCTGAACACTGCTAAGTGTGTACTACCAAAATAAATCAAAACAAACAAAACCTTAATATGTTAGACTTTGATATGTAATACGACTCCCCCATCAAGTTTTCCAACAATTGAAAATAACAACAGGGGTTCCAGTTTTGATTTGGCTTGGGGGCCACAACCTGGCAATACTCAAACTCTTGGCTCTATGCTGAGGAACCATTCCTGGTGAAACTCAGGGGCTAGAGGATATGTCGGGGATTGAGCCCAGGTCAGCTGCTCTGGCCCCTTGATAGCTTTTATGACTATTATTTCTACGTAGCCATGAAAAGTCAGTGTTGAGTCTGCCCAAAACATAGAAGCTCTTTCCAAATATAGCCTCACAGAACAGGGCTGTAACCTAAGATGGAAGAGGGAGCCCCATCGATCATCAAGTGCCCAACTGCCCAATGGAATGCTTCATCTGGACTCGAAGTACAATAAATGCAGCTTGACGTGTGGTGCCTGCAGTGAGTGAAGATTCTTTCAGCGACCCATAAGTAGTTGCATTCATGTATAACTCCATCCCTATGTGTGGGTAGACCATTTAGCAGAATACTTTAAAGAGTAGCCCAGTTATAAGTTTGTTCCATTGTGGAGCAAAGGTGAAGAGACATTGGAAAAGCAATGAAGGGCCCATCAGGACAGTAATGAAGCCACTGATGGGGAATTACTGAAAGGACATTGTACCTCCCAGTCAATCAACCCACCTGCCTCCTCCTCCTCCTTTCCTCCCTTCCTCCTTTTCTTCCTTCCCTCTCTCCCTTCCTTCCTCCCTTCCTCCATTCCTCCCTTCCCTCCATCCCTCCCTTCCCTTTATCCTCATTTCTTCCCTTCCTTTCTTCCTTTCTTTCTTACTTCCTCCCTTCCCTCCATCCCTCCCTTCGCTCTATCCTCCCTTCTTCCCTTCCTTTCTTCCCTTCCCTTCTTACTCCTTCCTTCCTTCCTTCCTTCTTCCTTCCTTCCTTCTTCCCCCCACAACATCCAGCAGCCTGGCTCTTCACCCATGAAGCACTCCTGGAGGATGGAGGACCATACACACAGACAACCTCTCTGCTGTGCTACGGCTCTCATCTTTTCTGTCCTGTTCAGTGACTGAAGCACTATCCTGTGTGTGCACACTCACTGGACACTGATAGAACAAACAACACATTGTAGTGTCCATATGCCACACCTGCTCAGTGAAGAAGGCATGGGGTGGTGGGGCGGAGAGGCCCAGATGACAGTGCTCATGAGATACTCCTGACTCATGTGGAAAGTTCCACATGATGCAGAGAAGGAATACAAGTATCCAGCCCTCAAAAGTTACTTTCTTTTCTTGTTTTGTTTTTGTTTTGGGGTCATACCCAGTGGTACTCAGGAGTTATTCCTGGCTCTGTACTCAGGAATCACTTCTGAGGAAGTGGAGGGTCCATATGGGATGCCAGAAGATTGAAACCAGGTTGGCCTTGTGCAAGGCAAATGCCCTACCCGCTATATTATCACTCCAGCCCCTCAAAAGTTTCTTTAATATGATTTATCTTAGAAGGTCCTTTAAATGACGCTCGTAATTGGTAGTAAGGGTCAATGTGGAGAAGTTCAATAGAGGAAACAAGGCTCTTAAGAACAGTGAAAGCAGGGCCCGGGAGATAGCGTGGAGGTAAGGCGTTTGCCTTTCATGCAAAAGGTCATCGGTTCGAATCCCGGTGCCCCATATGGTCCCCCGTGCCTGCCAGGAGCAATTTCTGAGCATGGAGCCAGGAGTAACCCCTGAGCACTGCCGGTGTGTGATCCAAAAAACAAACAAACAAACAAAAAAAAAGAACAGTGAAAGCAGCAACCATGGAAGTAAGAGACCATTTTCACATCAGAAAATTATGCCCATGGTCAGTAGTAAAATGAACACTTGGAAGAATATTGCTTCTTCAGCAAGCCATGGGGTTATAGTCAGCCAGCGCTGCACACTTGTTTACCAGGTCCCTATTTGAGGGATCAGCTGCATATGTCTTAAGGTGACATCCTGGTTTGAGTGCTCATGATGGCATAATTTAGTTTCAATTTGATGTCTGAAAACTGTCATCCTCCCCCCCCCCACTGCCCCTTTTACTGAACAGCATCTTAATCAGTGTTTTCTGAGCCTACTATGGGTCTGGGGTGAGCCAGGATTGGGGTTAAGTTGACAGAGTATATAGTACTGACACCTGTGTGGAGGATGAAGTATGTCAATATTTGGATTTAAGGGACCAAAGCAATAAATAATACAGTAAAGAGGACACTTTCCTTGGACATATTTGACCTGGGCTCTATCCCTGGCACTCCATATGGTCTCCTGAGCCTGCCAGGAGTGACCCTTTAGTGTAGAACCAGGAGTATACCCTGAGCACTGCCAAGTGTATGCAAAACTTATAGAAAGGAAAAAATAAGATTTAAAAACTTGAATTAGGGACTCGATTGATAGCGCAATAGTAGAGCATTTGCTTTGCAGGCAGACAATCCAAGATGGACCCAGGTTTGATCCCCAGCATATCATATGGGTCCCCGAGCCTGCCAGGAGTGATTTCTGAGCACAGAGCCAAGAGGAACCTCTGAGCAGTGCCAGGTGTGGCCCAAAATCCCCCCAAAAGAACTTGAATTACTGCTTAACAGTTGGCAAATAAATTTGCCTTAATTAGTTTCGTCTAGAATATTCCTTTGTCGAGATACACAGGCCACCCTTGTGTGACACATTGAAAGATCATGTTTGTGTTTTAAAAAATTCTGTTCTATTGTCAGTATAGACCGAACAGCAAGGAGGGTGCTTGCCTTACACAAGTCAACTCAACAAACACTCCAGATGGTCCCCCGAGCACAGTCAGGAGTGATCACTGATTGAAGAAGCCCTGAGAATTTCGAGTGTGGTCAGGCAGAGCATATAAGCAGAAGTTGTTTAACATACCTATGGAATCACTGGGCAACTCTGAATAGTATACGATGAAGACAGAATAACTTTTCAGCTTCAAACTCACACTTCAGTATTTTACTGTCTGTTTTATATTTTATCTGTATTTTGGGGCCAAATACAGCTGTATTCAGGGCTCATGCCTGGCAGTGCTGGGGATCAGATGTGATGCCAAGGATTGAACCTGGGCTCCCACATGCAAGGCAAATGCCTTCCCCTTTCTACTATTGCTCTGGCCTGTCCATGGTTTTCTTTCTTCTTTTTTTTTTTTTTTTTGGTTTTTGGTTTTTGGGTCACACCCGGCAGTGCTCAGGGGTTACTTCTGGCTCCCTGCTCAGAAACTGCTCCCGGCAGACACAGGGGACCATATGGGGCACCGGGATTTGAGCCGATGACCTTTTGCATGAAAGGCAATCGCCTGACCTCCATGCTATCTCCCAGGCCCCTTCTTTTCTTTTTTTTAAATATCTTTATTTAAGCACCATGATTATGAACATGTTTGTAGTGTGGTTTCAGTCACAAAAAAGAACACCCTCCTTCACCAGTGCAACCTTCCCACTACCAATGCCTCCATCTCCCTCCTCTGCATTCTATTTCTCACACTTACTATGGTTTTCTGTATGGGGCTTGGGGCAACACTGGCAACACTTAAGGCTTACTCCTCACTCTGCCCTCATAGGTCACCCCTGGTAGGGCTTCGGGACACACCTGAGGTATTGGGGATTGAACCCAAATTGACTGTGTGCTAGGTAGATGCTTTTCCACTGTCCTATCTCTGCAGCCCAGACTTCAGGTCTAGAAGTTTGTTCAGCTGATCCCAATATGTTATCAGCATCTTTGAATCATTGTCTGTTTATTGTTTGAAGGAAATAAAAGTTCAGGTTGGTGCTCTAGAGAGAACATGAACCTCTCAGAGTAGAGAGAGCCCAAAGCAGAAGTCAAAGAAGGGGTGGGGGTCATGTGTCCCCTTAAATCTCCTACAGATTTAAGGAGCTGCAGCTTTTAGCCTCTTTACATTTGCAGGTGACCCCTGATCAGCCTCTGGAACGTGTTCCAACACTTCCGCCCCAGTGGAAGACACGCAGTTTTCAGCCTGTCTACCCCTGGACCAACACCAGCACTGCTTACACCTGCAACTGAAGAGCGCTGCTCTAACTAGTATGCCTCAGAAAGGAGTTCTTGACACTCTGGGTTTAAGTCATTGAACGTGGGGAAGCCAGGCAATGTCAGGCAACCATAAATAAACCCTTTCGAAATCTCTAGTGAGTGACCCAAAAACTGACTCACAGTTGACTGCAGGATAAATCTTAAAAGCTTCTGCATTTCGAGAACAAAACGAACAATCAAACAAAAATGAGGAGTGGTGGTGAGAGAAGTGTAAGAAGCACTGGTCAATGGGCCTGGAACAATAGCCCAGTGTGTTAGGTGCTGATCTTGCATGCAGCTGACTAGGATTCGACTCCCTGGCACCCCAGATGGTTCCCTGAGACCTGCCAGGGGTATCTCCTGAATTCAGAAATGGAAGTGACAAATCTCTGTGGCCCCCGGAATATTCCAAGAGTGGAGCCCCAGAAGTGTGGGGTCAGGTAGGAGAGGACTGGGTCAGCTGGGAGAGCAGGAGGCCCCAGCAGCAGGCAGAACTTTTCTCTAGATGCATGCAACCTTTACCTTGCCCCCAGGTCGAGCCGGCCCAGGACTTCCCAATAACACCAATCTAAGGCCAGTTATATCCTCACAGCCCGGGATTCTGAAAGCATAGCTGTGTAGGGGGGATGTGTGTGGAGGGTAAAGCTGCAAATTCAGCTCTGTGGGGGCCACGCAAAGAGTCATGAAGGAGCAGATGTAAAGAATTTACCCGCAGTAACTCTGGGAACCTGGAGGTCCAGGTGCAGGGCTTTATTCAGCAACAAAAGCCCGGCCTGAGGCTTTGGGGGCACTTTCCAGAAAGGATCCTGCAAAGAAGCAGAGGAGCGTGTTGGCACCCGCACTGTCTCCTGCCGGGTAAGGTCCAACCAAGAGATTGTTCAGCAACAGGCAAGGAAAGTGTTCACGATGGGGAGTCCTAAGGCAGGGGTGTGGGTCGGGGATCCAAGCAACAGGGTCAATTGTTTCCAAACCATCTCTTGAGTCAAGGGTTGTGGCTGCAGAGAGAAGTGCAGGGTCCTGGCAAACAGGCCTCAGTCTCTCTCTTGATCACAGAGCTGTTGGTACCAGGCTGTTGCATTGCCCACTGAAGCCCTTAATGCAGGAAAAAACAAAACAAAAAAACCCCCAAAACCCGGAGGCTGCAGCCATGTCTGCCAACCACTATGCACCTCTCTGCAGCAATTTAGAGTGGTTGAGGATTAGAGCTGAACCTGGCTATGCTGGGTGTGGGTGGTGAATTCCAAAGCAAAACAGGAGCATCTGCTGTTGGAACTGTTGGTTTTTGCTCTTTAGCTTTTGGGTCTCCCCTGGTAGTTGTTCGGGGGTGGTTTTCAGCGCTCCTTGGTGCCAGGAATCAAACTCAGGGTCTCCTGCATAGGACCATGCACTCTAGCCTGCTGAGCCCATATGGGTTTCTTTTTTTGTTGTTGTTTCTGGTGTCACATGGTAAAGTAGGGAACAAGGGACAGAGACCCCTGAAAACGCATTCTTCCTTCTTTCTGCTGGGTCTACCCTGATTGACTCAGGTGCTGAGGGAACTGCCGGCTTGAGTCAGGACAAGGAAAGTCCGCTCCAATCCCCTGTCTGGCAGAAATATTCATGCCCTGTGAACCCCACAAAGTAGTTGGACACCCACTTGTTTCTTAAGGAGCTGTGACACAGGTTGGGGTGAAGTGTGGCTCTGCAGGAAAGGGGACTCCGGCCTAATCTTGGCACCAGCACTTGAGTTCATCACCGTTTCTCAGAAAAAAAATTTAGGAAGAGGCAAGTTGGAAGCTAGAGAGATGGTGCAGTTGGCAGAGCATTTACCTTGCACATGATCAGTCTGGGTTCAATCCCTGGCATCCCACTGGGTCCCCTGGGCACCACCAGGAGTGATTCGTATGTGGTGTAGAGCCAGGAGTAGCACTGCTGAGTGTGGCCCAAAAACCAAAGGAAAAAATTAGTGAAGATAGTTTTTTATTTAGATGTTTCATTTAAATCATTATGATTTACAAAGTTATTCAGTTGTGTTTTAGCACCCATCCTACCACCAATGTCAACCTCCCTCCACCCATGTTCCCAGAGTTCATCCCATGCCATCATCCCCTGCCCCAGCCTGCCAGCATAACAGGCACCATTTAAAATTAGGTTGATTGGGCCCGGGAGATAGCATGGAGGTAGGGCGTTTGCCTTTCATGCAAAAGGTCATCGGTTCGAATCCCAGTGCCCCATATGGTCCCCCGTGCCTGCCAGGAGCAATTTCTGAGCATGGAGCCAGGAGTAACCCCTGAGCACTGCCGGGTGTGACCCAAAAACAAACAAAAAAAAATAATAATAAATAAATAAAATAAAATAAAATTAGGTTGATAAAGTTTGAGACTCATGAGTTCATTATTGTTACTCATAGATATTTAATTCTGTCCTTCCCTAATCCATCCCATGCACCTGAGTCCCCTTGGCCCCTTTTCCCTGTTCTTCGCATTTGTCTATGAAAGATCCTTTTTATTGAATGAAACTTTCTTAGAAAGATGGGGAGAGAGAGAGAGAGAGAGAGAGAGAGAGAGAGAGAGAGAGAGAGAGAGAGAGAGAGAGAGAGAGAGAATGTGTTTAGTAGAGAGAACATGGGCTTCTCCAGAGCTGAAAAAAGCCAAAGAAACAGAAACAAGCTTGGAACAGGGACTGGGCTTTGGGGAGACACTTTTATCTGACTCCTCCAAAAGATTTTCCCAGTGGAATTTTGCACACACGAAGGGGTCTAGAGCACTGTTGCAGGGAAGGCAGACAATTTGGGCACTGCCTAATCTCCTCACTCACTGTTGTTAGCTCCAATTCTTCTGAACTTCTCTTTTTCTGAAGAGTCCACATTCTCTGGATCTGTGTTTTGCAGCCAAATGAGTGAGGTTTCAGTTTCTCCTTTCCATAAAGTGCAGGATTTGCAAGTCAAAAGCAAGTTGTTTCTCATGCCTTCAGGCTAATTCAGAGCTCACTGATCTCTTCGCAGAAGGCTGCAACATTTCTTTGCCACCCTTGGATACCCTGGGCTTACTCCTGGCTTTGCACTAGGGGCTCTACTCCTGACAGTGCTTGGGGTTGAACCCGGGTCAACTGCATACGGCCTTTGGGCCACATATTGTATTTGTTCCCGGTTTGTTTCTTCACATCAAAATAAGATGTATGCAGTGTGCATAGGAATTTGTTCGTAATTTTTGTTTTTACTATAGTCTGACCCTCCAATGGTCTGAGGGACAGTGAACTGGGCCCCTGTTTAAAAAGTTTGAGGACCCCTGCATCTAGCCCTGTACTGTTTTCTTCTATTCTTGCTGGCCATGGAACATGTGATTTTACAGATGAGAGCAATGTCAGAAGGAGAGAAAGTGAACTGGATCTGAGCTCCTGGGTTTGAGGTCTGTGTCGTAGACCCTTGCACATTGAACAGTCAGAGATATGACTCACAGGTTTTGGAGAGAAGCTAGGTTTGGTGCATCTCTGGATGGTCAACTCTGTTTCCCGGGTCTCCGTCCCAAATGTCCATGAACCCACTGAGTGCAGAGCTATAGAGAGGAGAAAAGCCACAGTTGAAGGAAAGTCAAGAACTAACTCCGCAGTGCCAGGGGCAAGCCAGCCTCTGTGGGTGTAGAAACATCAGGGGCTTTTCCCAGAGATGTTCTGCAGGGTCAAGATCTTGTCGGAGTTTGCCCTTGACCATTTCATCTCATTCCTGTTCCCTGGCACCGTCTTATCTCAAGAGCCCAGGGCCTGGGAAGGAGTGAGCACAGCTGACCCAGAGGCCTTTAGAAACTGTTGTTTCCTGGTTTCAGGACAGGCTTTGCAAAGACGGGGCTTTGAATGTAGCAGAGAGGGCCTGGAGAGATAGCACAGCGTGTTTGCCTTGCAAGCAGCTGATCCAGAACCAAAGGTGGTTGGTTCGAAACCTGTGTCCCATATGGTCCCCGGTGCCTGCCAGGAGCTATTTCTGAGCAAACAGCCGGGAGTGTCCCTTGAGCACTGCCGGGTGTGCCCTCCCAAAACAAAACAAAACAAAACAAAAAACAAAGAAAAGATAAGAAAAAAAAGTAGCAGAGAGAAGGTCTCTCTCCTGCCAACCCTGAAGAGGCAGCTACCACAGAAAGAAAAATCCATGCTCTTCTTGTTCAAATACCATTGTTTGCCTGATTCAACTCTTTTTGTTCTGTTTTAGTTTGGGGTCAGACTGTGAGGCTCAGTGGTCTTTGCTACCTCTGCACTCAGGAATTATTCTTGCTGGTGTCCAGGGGACCAGTATGG
>PVKC010046063.1:0-11301 GCA_004027635.1 Crocidura indochinensis
TGTGTGTGTGTGTGTGTGTGTGTGTGTGTGTGGAGAGAGAGAGAGAGAGAGAGAGAGAGAGAGAGAGAGAGAGAGAGAGAGAGAGTGACTCTCATACTAGAAGAAAAATGTCCCTGTCCCTACAATGATCGATTGTTCATTTTACAGCTGGGAATCATCCCTGCAATCTTAGAGGCATTTATACCTTAATTCTTTTTGTTGTTGTTCTCTAACTTTTCTTTGTGTCAGGGATTCAGTCTACAGGACTTGGATTGCAAACCTTATGGTATAACTCTAAATCTGTAATACGCAAGGTTGACAAATTTTTTTCAAAGTCTCCTTCCTGTAACTTGGTATGGTACTTTGACTCTTTCTAGCTCCATTTTTTTTGGGACACCATATAGAACATTGGGCTGATCTCTAAGTACCAGTATTATTGAGAATTGGACCAGTGGGATACATGTGGAGAAGAGGGAGGTGAGAAGGAGAAAGTCATTAAGGCACGTGAACAGGCTGGAAACCCAGGGAACATGAATATACAACTCAGGTCCAAAGACAATCTGGACGCAGAAGTTCTTTCTTGGGTTGGGGAAGAGAAAGACTTTTTTCTCTCCAATTCTTCAATTGTAACTGGATGAGGTCCACCAACACACGAATAGTCCATTGCTGGAGGTGGTAACCTGATTTCCTCAGAGATACTCCTGTCAGTACCAGGAAAGTAACTACAGCAGCACTCAGATTAATATGTTGATGTCCTGTGACCTAATCAAGCTGGTACACAGTTATCATAGCACCATTTTCGTCCAGTTGTACAGCCTATATGAAACAGCCTACATGAAGCACCCGACAGAAGCATCTGGCACAGGAAGCAATGTGGCATATATGTGTATTGAAGTTTTTATCATGCCTGGAGAACAGAAGGTAGAGCAGGAAGGGCATTTGCTTTGCTTTGGTTGTATTTAATATGCAGCACCCCCACAGGGTCCCACACACCACTAGGAGTGACCGCTGAGCAGAACCAGGGGTAGGCCATGAGCACCACCAAGTGTAGCCTTCAAACAAAACAAAATGAGCTTGAGGAAACAAGGAAAACAAATAAAGTTTTCATGTGATTAAAAAAATGTATTCTTAAGTGCTGGTGGAAATGTGGAGAGAAAGGAACTCTCATTCATTGCAGGTGGGAATGATGTCTCATCCAGCCTTTATGGAAAACAATATGGAGATTCTTCAAGACTGAAAATTGAGCTCCTATATGATCCACCTATACCACTCCTAGGAATATACCCTAGGAACACAAAAACGCAATACAAAAATGCCTTCCTCACACCTACATTCATTGCAGTGCTATTTACAATAGCCAAACTCTGGAAACAACTAAAATGCCCTTCAACAGATGAATGGCTAAAGAAACTGTGGTACATATAAACAATAGAATATTAGGCGGCCATCAGGAGAGATGAAGTCATGAAATTTTCCTATACATGAATGGACATTGACTCTATTATGCTGAGTGAAATAAGTCAGAGAGAGATAAACACAGAAGAGTTTCATTGATCTATGGGTTTCAAGAAAAACAAAAGACATTATTTTAATAATGCCCAGAGACAACAGAGATGAGGGCTGGAAGAACTGGCTCATAAGTGGTGAGTTTAGTTAGAGAGATGACTACACTAACAATGTAATGACAATGTTAATGAGTGAGAGAAGTAGAATGCTTGTCTCGAATACAGGCAGGGAGTGGGGAAAGAGGGAGATGGGGAGCATTGGTGGTGGGAAGATTGAACTGGTAAAGAGGAGTGTTCTTTTTGTGACTGAAACCCAACTACAATTCATGTATGTAATAATGATGAAAAAAATGTATTCTTGTGCTTGCTTCAGCAGCACATATACTAAAATTGGAATGATACAAAGAAAATTAGCCCCTGCGCAAGAATGACACAGAAATTCATGATGCGCTTCATATTTCTTTTTTGTTTTTTTGGGTCACACCCGGCGATGCTCAGGGGTTACTCCTGGCTCTATGCTCAGAAATCGCCCTCAGCAGGTTCGGGGGACCATATGGGATGCCGGGATTCGAATTACTGTCCTTCTTTATGCAAGGCAAACACCTTACCGCTGTGCCATCTCTCCGGCCCCACGCTCCATATTTTGTGAGAGAAATAGAATGCCTGTTTCAAATACAGACAAGGCAGGGAGGAGGGATTAGGGTGGCACTGGTGGTGGGAATGTTGCACTGGTGAAGTGGGGGTGTTCTTTTTTATAACTAAAACCCAGTCACAAATGTGTTTGCAATCATGGTACTTAAATATATTTATAATAAAAAATAAAAATTACTGTGCTTGATAACAGAAAAATATGTATTCTTTACAAATGCAGCAGCAAATAAAGACTATATTGATGATTCAAATTTCACGAGTACGAGAGCTGTTGATAATAATTTTGAAATTATGTCAACTCTTATTAAAATGCAATGACTTAGCATGTAAAATCCTTTTTTTTCCCCTTCTTTTCTCCTTGTTTTTTTGGGCCACACCTGATGGTGCTCAGGACTTACTTTTGGCTCAGTGCTCAGGAATCACATTTGGTAGTGCTCAGGGAACCACATAGGATACTAGAAATTAAACTTGGTTTAATTGTGCAAGGCAAGTGCCCTACTCACTGACTATTGCTCCAGTCCCTTTCTTCAGTTTAGACTAGTAATTTTGGGCCACTGGACTGTGAACCAGTGCTGGTCCACAGGTATAAAATGATTGAAAACCACTCACTGATTTATATTGTGGCATTCCTAAAAAATCTTGCATAAAGTGTCAAAAATATACTGTGCTTTAATTTAAGACAGAATAAAATTTGAGATAATTACTGTATCTACAGGCTTTTAACCACAATAATGTCCAATAGGATACATGTACACACACTATACTCTCACACACATCTTTCTTCCTGTCATCTTCTGCCCCAATCAACATGTGCCAGGCATTCTCACTCTTTATGGTAACCAAAATTGAGGTCCCATTTCCAAATTCTCTTCAATGACAGAGTGAACTTGTTTGAGCATAGATTATGATACAAAGATCTCTAAATGCAATTAAATGTAACAAAATCATGCACAGTACCAGGAATGTTTAAGATAAATTCAAAAGGTTTATTGCACCAAAATGCCACAGAAAAAAAATTGGATCAAGGTAATACAAGTTTTAAGAAAAATTTCTCATATTGACATTGATACCTATATAACTGATCAAAAATACAAAGTCCTATCAATTGGAATAGGTGCTTCAATCATAACAAATCCCATTTCCCCTTTATTGAAATACCACTTATGTTTGAATTTTGCTTTCAAGATATGTAGATTGCCAAATTTTGACATTTCAAAGTTGCTGAGGGAGCTGTCTGATTTAGACAAAT
Organism: Crocidura indochinensis; assembly: GCA_004027635.1. NCBI lineage: Eukaryota > Metazoa > Chordata > Mammalia > Eulipotyphla > Soricidae > Crocidura > Crocidura indochinensis. Next base: position 3,385 of record PVKC010046063.1, read on the forward strand.
ATTATATTAAAATATTCCCCTTTCCCAAACATAATAAAAAAAAAAACAAATGGTTCACATTTACCAAGAGAAGCTAAAGCCTTTTCAATTGAATGGTGAAAATATGCATGAACAAAAGTTCTCTCAAAATATGTATTAGTGGAAAAATCCAAACACTTAAAAGAATTTTGGGGTCACTTGGTCTTTATTTCTATATACAACCAACACTAGTGAAGAACCTAAAAAGCTACAGACTACATTTTTATAAAATCTCAGGACCTAATTTATTAAGAGCCTAAACAGTTTAGTAGCATTTAGCAATCGGGATTTTCCTCCCTCCAAAAAAGTTAACTTTGAAAAATATGGTAGGTTTTTAAAAGTTGTGATGTGTATGTAAACGGTGGCTCCACGGGTCTGTGAAAAAAGATTATAGTTTCATTAGAAAACAGCACACTTCAGAAAAATGGACTGAAGTCTGTACAAAAAGCTATTTAACACTGATAAAAATAAAACTTTGGAATTATGCACAAGTATGGAAGCTATGTTTTCAACTTTTTCCATTGTCACGTTGAAACATACACAATGAGCTTTACATTCATATCCCTCACCAATCTATTAAAAATACAAACTGCAGCCTGCTAGAAAGAGGTCTATCACAGGAATCCTCGCATGGTCTGCTCTCTCAAGCCTCCCTAGCTGGTTTCAAAAACAAAATCTAAAACATAAACAAACAAAAACCCCAAACCAATAAAGCAAGATGCTACAAAAGTTACACTCAACAGGTAAGACTTAAAAGTTGAAGAAACCCTAAAGGTGGAATCTCCTGTCAACTGAGGTAGTTTTCTCTTTCTCTCTCTTTTTTTTTAAGTTTTAATTTTTTCCCCTTAAGGTGAGCATGGAAGAGGGTGAGAAGCCTTTCTTGCCTCTCCAGCTAACCAAGCATGAAGCCACTGAGTGGGAATTTCGCAGTGCAATTTCATGAATCCTCTTTTTTCTCTACTCTCGGGAAGAGGCTGGATTTAAGACAAGCAAAACTTGACTGTTAGTTCAAGGAGGGCTTTAAAAAAGAGCAGCAACATTCTTGGTCTGTTTTTGTAGGCAACAGACGGGAGACTGGGGTCCTGATGGGAATCCTGAGGGCTGCTGTGACAACCTCCACATGCCCTCCACCTGCGGGTAGTTCTAAAAGACTGTTTTTGGAACATCAGGTTGATTAAGAGGCAACATCCACTTTGCAGGGCTACATCTTTCTCGAAGGGTGTTTAGAATCAGTTGTTTCAAGCTATGATCCCCCGGAATGGGCTACTTTTCAGTTTGCCATCAGCATGTTAGCATGGAAGTGATTCTGGGTTTCCTTGCCTGTGCAACCCTGGAAGGCGGTGAATGCGGGAAAGTGCCTGGAACTTGTAAACAAGGAGCAGGGGACTAATGATATGGGCTGCCTTAGCCACTGTGACACCAGCCATGATCACTCGTTTCCATGGAATGAAGAGCTGGACGAGAGCTAAGCTGCAGGCTGGGTCCATTCTCCGGAACAGAACAATGTCTGGGTTGGGGACCAGTGCAGTTCAAACACCAAACATGGGGCTTATTAGGCAAATTAGGAAGAATAAAATACTTCAAAACTTTCATTTTATGAAAGACATAAAATAAAAATTCAAGATCTTAAGAGCTTGGATACTCCCCTCTACATTCCACATGGTGAACAAAAGAGGGTCGGGGGAAGTTCTCAGGTCATGCCCACTCTCCTCCAAGTGGTACTTACTCGGCTATTCACTTTCAAGCTGACTTGTAGTTGCTAAAGAAGAAAGAGCCAAACTTATGTAACTTGGTGTTCAGTTCAGGATCAGAATTTTTATCAAATAGGAAATGTGAAGTCATTCTCAACCCTAGTAGGGAAGTTGATTTATATTCTTGGATACAAAGGATATGTGGGAAGGGCTGGAATTAGTGTGTGAAACAGTGGAAGGAAATTGGCCAGGTTAGAATAGTTCACTAAGGGCCAGGTGCTCACAATGTTTTGCTTTTTACTCAATTGGCTCCTGCCTTTTCATGATCAACTGCTTAAAGTCTTGCTCCCTGACCCTGGATGTGAATGCCTAATCTGTTTTGTGGTCAGAAAACTAGGTTTTTCTTTTATATTAATAGAAAACTAAAAGTGCTTTTTAAAAGTGAACTACATCAATAAACAACCCTTGTTTCGGCAGCTTTTGTACCAGAAAAACAGCAAAGTTCAGGAAGGGTGTTTACAAAAGTACATCGAAGGCACAGAGATGATATGTACAAATTTAGGTTACATATGGGTTGTTTTGTCAATATTCAAATGAATAACCTTCACTCACCACCCCAAATTGTTGTAGTTTCATCTGCTACCCAGGGCAGTTGTGTCTTCTGAAGAATCATTTCTAGTATTAAGCGACTACAGAAGGGAAGTGGCTTCGGTTGGAATAATATAGCAACAGAAACTCTCAAGTTTACAGAAACAACTTTGGTAACTGGCCTCTCTTAAAAAAGCTGTTGAGAACTCTAAAGCAGAAGGATGAAACATAGGCTATTGGATCGCACATTTTAGAAAACTACATCTTGATGGGGTTAAGAAGCTACAATGGTTCTTGGATTTATTGCACTCATATTCCATCTCTAGCCTATCTGTGGCTGCAACTGAATAAGGTAAACGCTAAGAGATATGGACACCAGGGGTCCCTATACCTAGGTTCTCTGCCCAGTATTCAGGCTTTTCTCTAGTCACAGCAATTCCTAAAGCCACCAGAGCTGGAGCTGGCACGGTGGGGCTTCTTTCAATTCACCTTTTATTAAAAAAAATAAAAGAAAAAACAAAGTCTGACCCAGAATCATAAGTCTTTATCCTGTTTTCTTCTTATTAGCAAAGCAAACTCTCTGGTTTAGAAAAGCTCATATTTCAAAGACGGGCAACTTTTCTTAATGGCATGGTATGTTCATTGCCCGGCCTCTGCTCCGAAGCTACTTGGGAGGATTTCTGCCCAATTTTCTCCCACGCCAGCCCGGACCCACGCCTTAGTGTTTCGTGCAGTGCCAATGTTTTTTCCTGCCATCAAGGCCAAGGTCTCTGGATTCACGGGAAACAGAAGTGTTCAGGGTTGGGGAGAGACACAAATGCCATTGTCAGGTAAACCTAAGCCTTCCAAAGGAGCATCCAGTTGAAAGCAATAAAGCAAAACAAAGTAGTGGAATGACTCTTTGCCCTTTTCATGCTTTTGATGTCACAGGTCACAGAGAGCTTATTTCTTTCTCTTTCAGCCGAGGAACTCATTTTATTTATTTTTTCTTCCAAGGAAGAACTGTCCTGAGCTTTAGCTTATAAGAGTATTTGAGCAACGTAAGGAGAATGAGTACTGGCAATAGCCGTCAGCAGAGGCAGGTCATTTGATTCAATCCTGAAAATGAAAAAAAAATCAATAGAGGAAAGAATATTATTTTCAAATACAGTGTGATTTTTGCACAAAATAGTATTACTTAGTTCTCTGCTTGCTAGAGTTGTGCTTACACTTTATAAAAGCAAAAGAGATGGGAAGATAATAAAGTCAATCCTTTCATCTCTCCACAGGCTTGGTCCCGCTGGACCCGGACAGAAACTGGAAGTGTCCCATGTAGGCATGTGGACACAAAGTTCTTCACCCCAAAACAGGGGCACCTGGCTGTAAGTGCACCCCTTCTCAGTATTTCATGTCTCTCCTCATTCCCCCAGTCACACTAAATCTGCGCCTGTGTGCAAAGCAGTTTCAGGAAAATCAGACTGGTGGCAATCTCTTCAGAACCCCAGTGGCTTTTTTCAAGTAGTCAGCGACACAGCTTAGGGCTGTGTTGCTAACAGAAAACTGATAGGCTCTGCACTGGCTGCCTCCCTTCAGGTAGAGGTCAAGGAACAGCAGAGATGCTGCTAAGTGTCCAGGAGAGACCAGGACTTCTTCAGCTTCAGGAAAACTCCCAAGTACAGGGAGGGCTCGAGCTGGTGGCCTGGATTCCAGCTAAGAATGTGCTAAGTAAGAGGGCACAGAGCTGAGGAGGGAAAAACTTTTTCTTAGGCTCTTTCAAATAGGCATCTATCAGAGTCATGGGCTTGGGAAACATCCCAGAAATTTAAGGGCCACTCCGGGCGATCAGAACTAGTGAGGCCCGCCTACAGGCAACAGAGAGAACCATACAAAACTGAATCAAAAATCTGACAGAGAGACAGACTGCAAGTTATCTACAAGAGAAAATGCCTTAAAAGAGAAAAAATACCATCTAAAGTGAAGCCTGCAAGACAAATAAGACAGAAAACGCTAAGGATTAAATAGTACAGTAAGTCAGATTCTGGATGTGAGAGTTAAAATGTCTGTCAAGAATTCAAGATGCTGCATCTGGAGATAATACCATGCTTGACAACCTTGAAAGAGAATTTCAAGGCTGACATTGTATACATATTTTCTTTTGAGGGTTGTTTTTATTATTGTTTTTGGGGCCACACCTGGCTGTACTTAGGTTTACTCCTGGCTCTGTACTCCAAGGTCATTCCTGGATGGCTTGGGGACAACATAGGGTGCTGGGGATGGAAGCCCAGTCAAGTGAGTTTATGGCAAGCTCCCTACTATCCGTATGATCACTCCAGCCTTTGTACTTTATTTTCTTGTCCCCCAAACTAGAGGAATTGCTATCATAGGGTTATCTCCTCCCTGCCCTGCCACTCCCATCCACCACATAATGCCTTTTTCAGTTCTGTTTGCAAAATTTAAGTAGTAAAAAGAAAGTAAGATTTCCTTCTTGAGAGAAAGGGCAAAGGCAGCTGCTTTGCATTTTTGGGAACAGAAGCTCAGCTGCTCTCCTGTGGGCTTTTAACAAAAGGGAGGAAAGGAGTCACCCACGGGCTCGACACACCACTGCTAGCATTGTAATCTGTGCTAACTGAAAGAGCCAAGGAGAGCACCAGTGTTACACATTGGCTTGGTCATACCAAAGTTCTGCTTCAGTTGTAGATGATGAGCTACACCATCTGCTGTAAGGAAGTAGCAGAGGGAGTAGCAGAGACCCCCACTGATGGACCCCAAAGTTAGGGTACACAGACTAAATGGAGCAGTGGGTATAATAGTGCTAGGGGTAGGCGCATCATAGGGAATCACAATGTCATCCGATGAAACTCACCCTAGCACGACACCTAATTCTTTCACGTGGACCCGTGTGTGTCCTCGGAGATACTCAGACAGCATCTTGCTTTTAAGGTACATCTCCTGGAGTCTGTCTTCAAGATGCATGATGCACTGCAAAGTCAGCAACATTCACAGTGAGGGCAGGAACTCATTTCTTTTTTTTTTTTTTCTTTATTGGGGAGAGCGCGCACGCAGTCCCCCACTACCATAAATTACGCAGTCGAGTTTCCCACATTTGGGGAAATCGCAGGGGTCAGCACGCCCGGAGTGCAATGGGCGAGCCTCACCCTGGGGAAACCACCTTCGTGATCATGGAATCGCCCCTGCCAGGTAAGTATAGGAACTCATTTCTAAATACACAGTCATCATCTCAGCTCTTTCAAATACACGTTTACTCACATCTTACCACTTGGAGGTATAAGACTAGCTTTTGGTAAAAACAAGTTTACTTTGTCCAGTGACTAAGTGTTTCATCTATATCATCTAGTCTTTCTAAAGCAGTTTTTGATACAGTTCAAGTTCCATTTTTTGCTTGTCTTTTGTTTGCTTTAACCACTTCTAGCTTACTCCTGGTTCTGTGCTCAAGGATTACTCCTGGCAGAACTTGGGGAAACCACATAGGGGTCAAACGCAGGCCAGTTGTGTGCAAGGCAAGCAATCACCTTGCTGTACTATGTCTCTTCAAATGGTTCTTATAATACAAGTATTTCCTGCTTCTGAAAATCTTTATAATTCTCTTTGGTCTGTATTATTAACCTTTTTTGTCGCTATAATTCTTATGGTCAAATAGTTTTTGATATTGACCTACTGTTTTCTGAAGCCCATTTCAATATACATTTTTATTGCTAAAATAATAATATAGAAAATAGCTTTTGTGACTATTCTTTCCCTTAATCTGATTATCTTGGACAATAGTAGAAGTAGAAATATTGTGAAAGGTTATCGCAAAAAAATTGGGGTGCAGGGGCATTAAGATATCACTGCAGTAGAGCATTTGACTTGCAGGCAGCCAACCCAGGACAAACGGTGGTTCGAATCCTGGCATCTTATATGGTCCCCTGAGCCTGCCAGAGCCAGCAATAACCCCTGAGCGCCACCGGGTGTAACCCAAAAGAACATTTTTTTTTTTTTGCCCTCAAACATGTTTTTTTTTTGTTGTTGTTTTTTGTTTTGGTTTTTGGGTCACACCCGGCAGTGCTCAGGGGTTATTCCTGACTCCTTGCTCAGAAATTGCTCCTAGCAAGCACAGGGGACCATATGGGATGCCGGATTCGAACCGAAGACCTTCTGCATGAAAGGCAAATGCCTTACCTCCATGCTATCTCCCAGGCCCCTCTCAAACATGTTTTTTTAACCAGGTCTTTAACAATAAAGAAAAGAAGCAATTTTCAGGATGTCTCTATCCTTGGAATTATGTCCAACTTAATTTTATTTTTAGAAAACAGCAGTCATCTGTGTCTTTCACCAGAAGCAAATGCTTTTGCCTTTGGCAGGTAGAATTCTCCAAGCACCTTCAGTAAGACACCTGATGGCTTTGGCAAGGGTGATTCCATCATACATAATTTTCTTCTAGACCATTATGCCAGTTATTTTCAAGATAAAAAGACTGACAGATGCATTTTAAAATGTTGATCTTGGCCATATGGGTTGCTCAGTGACATGGAAAAAGTACCTATTAGAGATACAATCTTTCTGGTTTCTCATTGTCTTCAAATCTTAAATGCACCGTTTCTCCAAATAAAGAGTTAAGCAGTGTAATTATCTCAAGTTTCAGTGTCCTATGGAGTAGGCAAATATTTCTAATAAATGTTATATTTTTTTAACTCAAATCCCTCATCTTTTAGGCTTTTGTACTTACTATAAAAACTGTACATTGCAATGTAGAAACAAAAAGAAGTGAACTCTAAGGAATGTACACAAACTTAAAATCAAAGCATTAAGAATTATTTTTTTCTTAAAAAGGGTTGCCAATTGCTCTGGGGTTCCCTACTCTTTAATGGGGTTTTATTGCCAAGATGAATTTAAAAAAGTACTTAACTTCTGATATGTTTCTTTTATTGGAGGGAGGGATGGGTTGGACCACATCCAGGGATGCTCAGGCATTACTTCTGGCTCTGTACTCACGAATCATTTTTGGTGGTGCTTGGCGACCATCTGGAATGCTAGGATCGAATCTGGGTTGGCCATATGCAAGACATGCATCTTATCCACTTTCACTCCCTCCTCATTTCTGACATTTTAGAGAGCTACTTTTTTCTTCCCTACAGAGGCCCCAATAATTATTAAATCATGTGCTTCATTCCAGTTATTTTATTTTTATTTTGGGGCCACAACCCAATGGTGCTCAGGGTTTATCCTTGGCTTTGTGCCCTATAATCAATCCTGGCAAGCTTATAGGACCGTATGGGGAATTGAGAATGAACCCAGGTCTGCCACACAGAAAGCAGGTTCCCTACCCACTGTACTATTTATTTAGCCCCATATAACTTACTTTTCTAGTGGGCTCAGAGGACTATAATGAGGTGCCAGGGATCAAACCTAGATCAGCCAAGTGCAAGGCCCAAGCCCTCCACACTTCACTATCACCAGTTTTTTTTTTTGGGGGGGGGGTGCACACCCAGCATTGCTCAGGGGTTATTCCTGGCTCTGCGCTCAGAAATCGCTCCTGGCAGGCTGGGAAATGAGATGCTGGGATTGGAACCAATGTCCTGCAAACAAGGCAAATGCCCTACCTCCATGCTATTTCTCCAGCCCCCAGTTGAGTTTTTTTTTT
>PVKC010046064.1:0-11302 GCA_004027635.1 Crocidura indochinensis
TGGGGGGGGGGTCAGGCCGGCGTTGGCCCCTCGCGGCGCCTTGGAGCCCCGGGGAGAGGGCGCCGGCCAGGCGCGCAGCCAAGAGCCCTAGAGAAAGGGCCGAGGCGCCTCGCCCCTTGCATTTTACTAATCACGTCTATTTAAATTCTAGCGCGGTCTGCCGCGCTCTCCCCGGAAAGCTCAGGAGAACTGGACCCATCAATTATTCCGGGGGAAAAAAAATCCCCGACTTGGTGGAAGCTTCGGGCCTGCGGGAGGAAGGCGGCGGGAGGAGGTGAGGAACCTGGGCCCTTCCCTGCTCCCACCGTCCCCCCTATGCCTGCCCTTAACTCCAGGTCTGAGGGGCCTAGGGGAGCCTGAGCTCCTAGGAAGAGGGGGGCGAGCTTTTGTGGACCAGGGAAGACAGGCTGTGGGAGGCGGCCCCCAGGAGGTCTCAGCCCCCAGGAGGACCCATCAGAGGGGTCCCTCCTCCAAGAGGCTCTCCAGCTCGCTGCAGCTTTCACCAGGGCGCTCTGGGTCGGGGGTCCCTCTTTCTGGCAGGTATCCACACTTTTTTTCCTTTGCTCCTCGGCCGGGCTAGAATGGGGTCTCGGGGGTGTTCTCATTCAGAAAGCTTTGAAGAATCTAGATTCAGGATGGGGGGCACCCCACCCCCATTCCGGCTTCCGGTTGCCCCGAGGCCGAGCTGGCCTAGCGCGCAGCTGGGCTCGCCGAAAGAACTCGGACTGTAAAGTAGGGAGGAGGGGGAGCTGGTAATTACCACCCCCAGCCTCGTCGCCACCCCAGCCGGCTCGGCAGCCATTAGTTAGCTGTCACTGCACCGAGCTAGGCCTCCTGCCAGCCCGGGCTCTGCCAGCCTTGGATGGCCCAAGCCCCCTCTAGCCCATGGGTGATGCACGGGTTGGGTCACAGTCCTTAAATTTTGAGTGTCATCTTCCCCCTTAAATACTTCCCTCTTCCTTTGATTTTTCATTTGACTGGGCTCTGCAAACATATTCAAAGTCTTTGGGGGGTGCACATGAGTAAGTGTAAGTGGTTGTGTTTATTTGATTGTAGTTGGGTTTAGGCTCCCCCTCCTTTCACGTTGGTTGAGGGCTTCTCTTCTAACTTCTAAGTTTCCGGAGTGACTGAAGGCGGCCAGAAAATGAGATCAAGAGTTTTGAAAGACACCACTTGGCTTCAGGATTGCTTGGTGATGCCAACGTGGGCCAGTTTAAAGCAATGGGGCTTTATTTTATTTTTATTAAAACACAAATACAGAGAGACACACACAAGACAAGACATGCTGTTAATGGTTGCATTGTGAAGAAACTGAAATCAGTGCTTTGTGTGGTGGCCATAGTGCTTGCTGCTGGTGAGTTCATGCAAAGGGCCACTAGGCTATTGTGAGTTTGTCTAGTCTGCTCCTCTGTGCCTCTGTGCCTCTGGGCTGACAAAAGTTCAGAGGCAACTTAAGTGTGGGTCTGGGAAGTGCATGTCCCCATCTGGGAGGTAATGGCAAGGGGAAGTGAATGAGGACTTTGCCCCCTTGGAAAATCTATTGCTACCCAAAATTCAGCAGTATGAGGGGTGTAGATGTGTAAGGGTAAGACCCCACAGAAGGCCAGCCTTTACTAGAGGCCGCTTTCTGCCCTTTTCTAGCCCTGCTGGTCCTAGTCAGCTTCCAGTGGCTCTATTGGTGACTCAAAGCCCTGAGCTGGAACCCAAAGCATTTCCCACCACCCCCACCCCCAAGAGCAGAACCTGGGCTGGCTTTGGAAGGAAGGTGGCTGGCAAACAATGGGCCAGAACAGAATTTCTTTTCAGTGTGAAGGAGGTGCTCTGGGACTATCCTTGGTGGCCTGGGTTGGAAGCTGGGCAGGAAGAGAGGTAAAGCCTCCTGTACCCAGAATCCCAGGGTCCAAGAAGGACGTCTGTAGCTCTTAATCTTGCTAACTCACCTAGCTGGTTGTTCAGTGACTAGCACCTCTCACGACCGGTGAAACTTTCCCAGCTCACCCAGAATCCCTCAACATCTCCTCGGCTGTCTCACCTCCTCACACTCCTCTGCACAAGCAAAATTCCTCCCCATCCCCATCCCCCATCCTCTCCCATCCCTCCTCCACCCCCACCATGGGACACTTTTGTCTTTTTCTCTGGAAGCTCTCCCTTAGCATAGATCAGATAAGGTGGCTTTGAGTAGCTGTGCTCTGGTCTTAAGGCTGGGTGTCTCTGAGTCCTGAGAAGAAAATAGAGACCTGCCTATATGCAGCTCAGCAGGGGGAAAGGACCAGAATTCAGTGGAAGTTTCTTGGAGACCAGGATTCCTCTGGGTTCTGCATTTTATGGAGGAGGCAGTCTGGTTCAAGGTTTTAAGTTTTCTTGTTGGGGGCTCAAGGTTTTAGCAATGATGCTCGGGCATGCAGCCTTTCCTGTTCATTACCTGGAGGCCACCCTGTGGCCAGAAACATGAAACAATCAAGTCGTTGCTTTCCTGACTTTAGGGTCTTCTTTGGAGGCAGAAATGGGAAAAGCACCTGCCCCCCTCAATGTCAAGATTTATGGTGCTTTGGGAGAGTTTCCAAGGACCTGGGGTCCCTATCCTAAAGCGTTTCTGCCCCCCACCCCAAATCAAATGAGTCCAATGAGAAATGGCAGTCTTATCCACTCTTCCTTATTAGTTCACTGTAAAGCCAGGAACCTTTTAGTTACAGTACTGTCCTAAGGGGCAGGCTCCATTTCTTGAATCATGACATTGATATTTTTTCTTACAAGTTCATTTTTTCAGTAAAACTTACCTCTCCCTGCCCCCCCCATAGTTAGAGAGGAGTGAAATAAAGGAAAAGAAGGGGTAAATATATTGTTAATTTGGAGAGATATTTATACATTTCCCCTGAGAGAGGACAGAAATTCAAGAAGGACTCCATTGGGCTTAAATATTGTGAGCACAGAAAGGAGACAGGATATCATGATAAAAGGTAGCACTGGGTACTTGGCAAAAGCCAGCCCAAGTTGGCCAGAGATTCTCCATTTCTGTGGAGGAGAAGTCCAAAAAATATGTATGACTGCTAGTCTGGATGATATGTGTTTTTTACTCTCAGTAAACCCTCCCAATTCCTAGAAGATGAGAAATCCCCAAACTCTGGCAGGAGGAAGGAAGCAGTGGAAAAAAATTCTATCAGAATAAGTTCTCCAAGCTGAAACTGCTCCCTCCCTATTCCGCCTCTTCCCCATCATCCACTCTTCCTTCAGGTCGCAACTGATTTCCTCTTAACAGTGATCAAAAGCAGAATTCTGCTGTCCGGTGATTTGGTTTGCTATTAACATAACTCTGTATTTTCTTTTCACAAATAGTGGGCACAACTCAACTCTGCTAACAGCACAGAGCACAAAAGAGCCAGTGGAAAAGTGATTTGAGCAGGAGGTCGCTTCCAGAGTCAGAGAATCCAGTTCTTTGCACCTGCTCCCTTCACCACAGGACCCTGCACCCAGGAATCTTCCTCATGGCCCTTTCCTAGTAGGGGCCTGTTTAGCACTTGAAGTGTGTGCAGTGGAACAGAGATGCTGTAGAGGCAAGTAAACAGATGTCATGGGAGATGAGAGTGGTATTTCTTGTTTTCCAGTACAAAGCTACTTGATAACTCAGTGAAGAGGGAAAGAAGCCTACGGAATCACCACCTTTTAACTCCTGGCCATGAGGTATCGGTTACAAAATGATTTAATCAGTCCAGGCAAACTCTTTAATGCTTGGCCCTCACCCTTTCTTTTTCCACTCCTTCCTCTCTCATTACTCTCATCCCTCCTACCCCCAAATGACTAGGATGAGGATATCAGAAGTTGGTCTCATTAGAAATCATTCTCTTATAGGGGCAGGATTTCAGCAGCAACTGCAAAGCTGCCTCAGAGTTACTGCAAAAAATTTTTTTTTTCCTTCCCTCAATTCTTATTTATCTTGCATGGAGTGGGCAGATACTGCCTAAGAAGCTGTGGTGTTTGGTTTCCCAGCATCTGAAAGGCTAAGGTTTGATTTAGAATTTACAAGAAACAAGCCATTGACAAGCTAGAGTTGGCTGGTTTCTCAGGTTCTGCAAATTCACTCTTACAGAGGCTTCCCAATTTCTCCTGGTCCAGGAAAGTATTTCTCCTCTATCCCCAAAGTACAACCAGATGCTGCTTGAAACAATCCTAGTGTTACCTGGGGCACTCATTCCCACCAATGCCAAATGGATTGGAGAGAACAGGAACTTGACCTTAGGGTTTTCCTTTCCTAACCTACCAAGAACCACCTGCAAATCAGGAGTCAATCCCTAAACCCTTTAAACACTCCAAGGACTTAGACTGCATTCATCAGAGAGGCATGGGTGGAGGAAAAGATGCCAGGTGTCTCTTCTGCTTTGAATTGAGCAGGTTCCTCACTCCTCCAGTCTTTCCTCTCTGAAATTTTGCTCTTAAATTCTCCACCACCCTCTTTCTTCCCACCTCACCTCTTCCCACCCCCCTCTGCTTTCTTCCCTCCTCTTTACCTCTTCCTTCTCTATACCTCCAGTCTCCTGCTCCCAGATTCTCTCTAGCACTTTAGCAGATTCTGAATGAAGTGCAAAGCCAAGGGGCTCTCCTGGGATTGCCCAGAAAGGATGCTAAAAAGCTACCCACAGAGTTAGATCCCAATATGGATTCCTGAGTCTTTGAGGATAATGGGGGTAGGAGAGAGAGGTAAGGGAGCAGGCAACACTGAGCCAGTCCTAGTGCAGGGGAGTGGGGGCTGATTGGAGCACCGCGGGGGAGGTGTTGTCTGGGGGAATCAGCCCAGGTGTTCTGCCTTGGTGAGCCTTAATCTTTGACCCTGGGGAGAGGGAGGGCCCAAGGACATTTTTACTCTTTCAATGAAAGAAGACGCACCCATTGAGTCTGGTTTGAGATCATATTTAGTACCTCCATGCTGACTTTTAGATGGAAATGCCATCAGTTGTCTGTGCCCAGTTCTGTTGCAGATCTATTAATCATATCCACAAGGATTGCCAAAATGGCAGGGCTCTCTTCGCCTTTCAGTTTATACAGAACAGAATCATTTACATAAAGTCCTTAAGGCAAATAACTGTTGGGGCTCTAATTTATATCTGATCGAAAATTAGCCGTCATTATGCGCTCCATTAGCAGCGTCTTTAATGTGCTTCTAAGCACCATTTGTCAAGCGGCTTGTTAATATCCTTCAAGTCTTTAAAGTTGAGAGCTCATTAAAGAGTGCGCTCTGTTATTGATGTAATTTAGATGAGTTTGGAAGAGCAAGTAGACCAGGCCTCCAATGGGCCACCTCGAGAAGCCAGGGCAAAGAGGGCATTTGGTGGCCAAGTCCATATTCATAGGCATCCCAGAAGCCTTTGCTCTTCTTTCACAGCAGATTTCCGGGTCTTGCCAAAAGGAACTCTGAAGACCATACCGAGGTGGAGTCACTCCCCTCTCTGGGAAGGCCTGTGTTGATCTTCAATGCTTACATTTTAAAAGTTCTTACTTGTAGTCATCTTGGGAATGGTACTAGAAGAAGTGTGGAAAAAAGACAAATGGACCCTACTTCAATATTTGGAGGGTGGTGATAGAGATAATTTATTGTTTTATTTCTCTTTCTTTCCACATCTCTACTCCCTATTGTCAGATTGTTGATGTCCTGAGGTCTGTCCTCTCTTCCACAGGGAAAAGGAAATAACTCTGCACTGAGGCATCCTAAGACTCAAAGACAGAGTTTCTGCCCTTGAACCTCTTTTGACTGAGGTACAGAAAACCCGCTTCATTATGTGCATATTATTACATTATCTATCAGCCCCTTCATCAGATGTGCATAAAGGCCAATAAATTATCTCAGTTATTTATCTAAAAATCCATAGATTTTGTCATTTTCTTTCTGGAGGAGATGATGTTAGTATAACACAATAAAGAAAACCATTAGCAGAACCAGAAAATTGCGACTGAGTGCAACAATAATTCCACTACCAGGAATAAATAACAGTTAAACTGAAGCTGCTCTTGCCATGGACTAGACCCTTTCTGGTTCCTGTCTAAAGTGGATCTGCACCACCAAAGACAAGATTTGGATTCGCATCTTCTAAATCGCAGGCTAAGAGAAAGACATTCAGAATGCATGATATTAAGCTTCTTTCTCTTTCTACTCTAAATCCACTTTCCACCCCCCCCCCCCACACACACACCAGTCGTTGGGGAGAAGGACTCAGAGATTAATGCAAGAAAATAAAACATATTAAAACAGTTTATTCCCGCCTCTAAATTTCCAAGTGTCTTCGTGTGTGGGAAAACGGGCTCTTGAAGTAGACTCAAGTAAAACTGAGACCCAGAGTTTAGGAGCTGGGCCTGTGTGGGGGTGCAGCCTTTTATCTCAATGTCCCCTCTAAATCATTTTTCCCACTGTCTCCCCCTCCCCCCACTCCTTAACAAGCGACTCCTCGTGTTCCAACACCGTTTCGTGCACACTGTACCTCTCTAAGAGTTCATTGCCTCCACTAAGGGAGAGAGAAAGATCTAATAAGATCAATCTAAGGACATATTGAGGTCATATAACAGCGCAAATATTCTCAAGTGCTCCGTATAATGTGCAGTGGGGATTTTGGGCAGTTTTATTGTGTGGTTGGATCCTCATCTCCGTTGTTTTTTACAGGATTCCTCCAGGCTAAAGTAATAAAGCGAGTAATTAGAATGCTAAAGACAGATGTAAATAACAGGAATGAGACAGCGGTGACAGATGAGCGACTGGGCCAGGCAGGAGCCCCCGTTGGTGGAAATGACACGCATCCCCGCGGCCCTCCCCACTCCAGCCCTGCCCTTTGATTCCGCCTCTCCAGCGACCTCGCTCTCCCGCTCGGCTCGCTCTTTCGTTCGCACGCAGCCTGTGGCCTTGGGCGGCTGGCTGGGGAGGCTGTAGGCACGCTGCGAAATTGCAACGGGGAGGCAACTCTGGACGCGAGTCGCCCATCCACCCTCCCTGCAAACTGCAGCGGGTACCCCTGGTTGGTGCTCCGTCTTCCCGTGCTCCGACGAGGTGTCTGTGGGGCGGGGAGTGGGGTGAGGCTCTCCCAAGCCTCCAGGACCCCTTGGTGGTCCCTGATATGCACCTTCCCTGCCCCCATCTCTGCCTCCGGTAGGCCTGCGGTCTGCTCCCCTTTCTCCCAGATCCCACGGGGCCATTCTCGCCTTTTCTCCCCACATTTGTGTAAAGGTGCCCCCTTCTCATGAGGCCCTTTCAGAGTCCACGTTGCTGGAGGAGAAACCTAGTCAGTCGGTCTGCACTGGTGTGTCTGTTCCTTTGCTCCAGGGAATTGCACCTCGAGGTCGTTTTGCCTTCTAGGATTTCCTGGAAGTCAGCCCACAACCTGGGGGAAGTTGGATTCCATATAACCCGCCATCCCGTGAGGGATAACAACCCCGCAGGCACGCGGGCTGTCTAATGACAAAGAGGTGCAGTCTCTGCCCCCGTCCTGACCCAACCCACAGGGTCCTAGGAAGGTAGGTGCGGGAATTCATACTGGACAGCTTCTACCCTGCCTGCTACTGAAACAGAAGCTGCCTTTGAGACCAGGTGACTCCCCTGCAAATGCTGCCTATCACGTCTCCTTGACATAGAGAAAGAACCATCCAAACGGAATTGAAATTTACAACTAGGTCCTTGCATGACCTGATAATTAACCAACCAAGGAACCAACCAACCCACTCACCCACCCACCAACCAACCCATCAACCAACCCATCCACCCACCCACCCACCTACCAACCAGCCAACCCAACAAACAACCAACCCAACAACCAAACCTCTGACCAGGGGAAAAAATTCAAATTTTAAATAAATGTAGTTTTAGGACATTGAATATCTTCTTGTTAGTAGTAATATACATCAGATAAGCACACACATGCGCATGAGCATACACACGTCTGAGTCAGCCTAATTAGGTCAGGAGGTATATTATTTTTCTTTATTTTGGGGGCACATCTGGTGGTGCTCAGGGCTAACTCTTGGCTCTGTGCTCAGGGATCACTAGAGGTAGTTCTCAGGTAATCAGATGTGATGCTGAAGATGGAACCCAAGAAGTGTTTCTAACCTCCTAGTAGCTCTTGATTCTGGGGCAGTTTAGCAGGTGCTGCTGAAGCTCAGTGAAACATTTTGTGTAAATGTCAGCTGAGAATTTCTCTCAAATTTCTACTAGTAGCATCTGTTCTATCAGTGAAGGGAGATGACCAATCTTCCAGATTATTCAAGAGATGTATTTTAGTGAGAAATACAGGCTGGACAGAGTACAGGGGGCAGGGGGCATGGTTCTCATGTGTTGGGTGCAGGCTCCAACCCTGGTATCTTTAGCATCGCAGAGGCAAACCTTTAGCTCTAACCCTGCCAATCTTTAGCATTGCAAAAGTCTAACACTGAATTGACGAGCATTGTTAAGCATGGTGCTCAGGTTCCCTGAAGATCATTTCTGGAAGGAAGGGAGAGTGAGAATAGGAGGGAGGGAGAGACAGACAGAGAGACAGAGAGAGAGACAGAGACAGAAAGACAGAGAGATAGAGACAGAGAGACAGTGAGGTTGGTTTTAATTGTAATACCCAATCAACATATATGTACAGTTTCATCATTTCTATAATAAAAAGATGAATGTGATTATTTATTTTTAAACACTCTTTATACCAATTTGTTTAGTTTTTTCATCTGGGTCATATCTAGCTATACTCAGGGCTTATTCCTGGTTCTGTGCTCGGGAAACACTCCTGACGGTGCTCAGGGTATAATACACAGACAGTACTGAGGATGGAAATCAGGTAAGTGCCCTACTCATTCCACTATCATTTGGCCCTTTATAACTTTTTTATATGATTAATATTTTAGATAAAATTTATGTATTTTTTTTAATTTCAGTGCAAGGGAAACCAACCCAGGGTCTTATACTCTAGTAGCATGTGCTCTGAGCTCCATTCCTGGCCCAAATTTCATTATTAATCAGCCTACTCTTTCTTAAAATAAAGTGGGACACTCCATGTATATTTTTCCTTAATTTAAGAAATTTTCCTTTATTAGTAGTTTCACCAGACACATCTAATGTGCTTTTGAATGGCCTATTAGTGTTTCCAGTTAATTTCTTAAAGGTAATCAAATTAATTTCAAAAATTCATTGATGATACTACCAGTATTAAAATTATTTTTTGCTTGTTCTTATCATTCATTATTATTATCATGGAACTCACATCTTCCAGAGACTTTAGAAAATTCTACCTACTAGTTGTTTTACAAAAAGCAAATTGTATTAGGAAAAAATAAAGAGGGAAAAAAGGGGGGCTGTGAAGGGAGGTATTTATGCAGCTGGTAATAATAGAACTATTTCTCACAGGGTCTGAGGTCTAATCTGTTGGCCAGTTTTTTTTAGAGTATTGTTAAATCTATTTCATGAAATTATTTCAGATAGTCATGACTAAAGAATGAAATCATTGTCTGAGATGAAAAATTTATCAGTTCTGGAAGGAATTGATGAGAGATCACCACAGAATTAGTAGAAAATTGGTGACCTTCTCTGTAAACTATTATATTTTTCTCTCTATTGAATGAGAGTTTATAACTAATCTTGAGAAAAGGAATTTGACCTAAGACTAATGCTTATGAAGAAATATACTGGTTGGATAGATGAATTTTCTTTGGTTTTAAAGAGGAAATTCATTTATTTAATTTCTTTTCCTGAATGCTGTCAACTAGATCAAGTAGGTCTAAGACACTAGATCATATCCCCTGTCATTGGACTTTGCAATATCTCTCGATACTTACTGGACTCTGAACCTGTTTGGATAGACCTGTGATCAAGATTTTTTTTTCTACCTCAGAGTGAATTTCACTTATTGGACAGGATGGGAAATTGAGCATGTGTCTGTATGGGGGACTAGGGAATATGGCTAAGTAACTTAAAGAAAGACTAGTATTTCTGGCAGAGACAGAAAACCCTATCTTATTATCAGTAAGGAATTTTGTCAATAAATTTGCTAGTAAATTGTTTTGCATGTGTATTTTGTGTGCATGCACATTTGCAATATACATTTAAAATATTTTATATTTATTTTATAGTCTCTACTCAGCATATTTCTAGAAAAAAATGCCATGTGTCTAGCTGGGTTCAAAATCAGAACATAATTTTAACCAATTTACTTGTCTTTTCTTTCTCTTTCTCTTCTCTCTCTCTCTCTTTTTATTGGTTTATTTTGCCACACTCAGTGACGCTCATGAAATTGCTACTGGATTGTGTGACCATATGGGACGTGGTTCATCCTAGGCTAGCGTGCACGAGACCGACTCCTTACCACTTGTGTCACTGCTCTGGTCCCTCTTTCTCTTTTTTTTTTACCTTTGTAAACTATACCTGATGGTGCCCAAGGATTGAGTCATCATGCTTATTGCTCAGGATTCACTCCTGGTGGTATCTGGGGACCATGAGGTGCTGAAGATTGAACCTGGACCTTCCGTCTACATCACATGCCCTTCAATTCTTAGGCATATTGCTTCCTCTTTTCTCTTTAAAATTTTGTCCTCTGGGATCTCAGAGATAGGGCAGAAGGTAGGGTGTCAGCCTTATTTACAAGATTAACTTGGGTGACCCCAAACCCCACAGGCATGATCTCTGAGCAGAGCCAGGAGTAAGCCCTGAACAGCCAGGTGTGGCCCCAAACAAACCAAAGGAAAATGGTCAGACAATTTTGGTTTCTGTTGTTGTGACAAGAGGTCATACTCTTGATTATGAGACTCTTATCCCAAACCACAAAGCTGTGGGAATTACATGCCATATAGGGGCTCTGGACCAGAGTATTGACCTCAGACTTGCAGACAAGGACTTTGGCCTTGAGTTTTACCTGGGTTCCAAATTTGGGTTTTGATAGTTTCTAGCTCTGTGACCTTGGGAAAGAACCTTTCTGTATCTCCTTATTCAGGTATCTAAAAGGAGACCAGCACTAGCCTTCTCATTGTTAGCACAGGAATAGGCTCAGGTATTCAGAGAAGAGGAATTTTCCAGATTTTTCCTGGGTGATGAACTGCCTCATACCATCATGAAAGGGAACAGGATTTGTGATAAAAAGTTTTGAAATGTTCTTGTCTCCCTTTCTTTTTTCTGAGTACTTTGGAAAATAATTTTGCTTCTCTGTCACTTTTCTGTTTTGTATTTAGATTATGCTCAGGGGTCACTTCAGGCTGGTGTTCAGAATGTGCTCGCATGGGGCCCGGGAGATAGCATGGAGGTAAGGCGTTTGCCTTTCATGCAAAAGGTCATCGGTTCGAATCCCGGCGCCCCATATGGTCC
>PVKC010046065.1:0-11414 GCA_004027635.1 Crocidura indochinensis
TCCATTCATGTATAGGAAAATTTCATGACTTCATTTTTCCTGATGGCTGCATAGTAATGCATTGTGTATATGTAGCTCAGTTTCTTTATCTACCCATCTGTTGTCAAACATCTGGGTTATTACCAGATTCTAGATATTGTAAATAGTACTACAATGAATATAAGTGTGCAGAAGGCATTTCTGTATTGTGTTTTTGTGTTCCTAGGGTATATCCCTAGGAGTGGTATAGCTGGAACATACCATATTGGGAGTTCAATTTCCAGGTTTTTTTCCATATTGTTTTCCATAAAGGCTGGACTAGACAGCATTCCCACCAGCAGTGAATGGAGTTCCCTTTTCCCCACACCCCTGCCAACACTGATAGTGCTTGTTTTGTTGTGATGTGTGCCAGTCTCTATGGCATGAGATGATATCTCATTATTGTTTTAATTTGCATCTCCCTGATGATTAGTGATGTGGAGTATTTTTATGTGCCTTTTGGTCATCTGTATTTCTTCTTTGAAAAAAATGTCTGTTCATTTCTTCTCACCAATTTTTTTGACAAGGTTAGATTTTATTTTTCTTGAGTCATAGTCAGTACCTTGTATATCTTAGATACTAGCCCCCAAAGGGACATTTTGAACTATATTTTCTCAGATAAAATAATCACATAATGGGGTTGGAGAAGTAGCACAGTAGGAAAAAGGATGCTTGCTTTAAATGTGGCTGATCTAAATTCAGTCCCAGCACTTCATATGAGCCCCACGCCTCTCTAGAAGTGATCCTGAGCTAGACGAAAGTCCTGGGTTCCATTAGGAATGACCCCAAAGTTACTCCCCCAAAGTCACTAAATTATTACATAATCATAAGTAAGGTAGTGTTTCATAGTCTTTTTCCAACCATAGCCCTCTTCTGCCTTCATTTCATTCTTCTGTCTACCACCTCTGTGCCCAGGTTCTATGATGTGGTCTCTTGGAATATTCTGGGGACTCACATTATTCCTGGTTTAAAAAAATCTGATGTTAATGATTCCAAAGAACAGGTGTGCATACAATGTTCAAAAAGTACTGTCTAATGAAGTAACTTGTTAAACACAAAGTATAGAAATTACATATGAAGAATAAAAGGTTTTTATTAGTTTTTAACTAATAACTTCCAAAGGTTTCATTATTTACTTTTCAATAAAGACTTAAGTTTTAATATCAGGCACGAAATGTCTACATCCTAGGAATCTTATCTCACTATATAAAAAGATGCTTATCAGTTCAGAGAACTGCCAGAAAAGCTATTTAGTTGCTATTTTATGTGGTGATGCAGCACCTACCCTGTTTTATGCTTAGTGAGTAAACAGATCAGTAATGGTGTTGGTAGGAAAACATAGTTTGACAATCCAAGGACTGGCATTTGTAGGTGAGAATATTTACTGATTTACTGATTAGCTATAAACACACCTGGGCTTAATGTCCCCCTTTCAGAAGTCATTGTGATAACCAGGATCACTGAGAATATAAAAGCACATCCACACTCAGCTAACCAACACCACCAGGAAATATGGCAAAGCTTGTTCTCCTCACAGGTTAGTTTGTAGTCAAAGATAAAACCCTATTCTTACTCGACTTCTTTTTCTTTCTTACAGCTATGAAATAGTCTTCTTACTGAATCTCAGTGATGTTCCATTATATTTTATGGTTTTAAATTTTCAGACAGAATCCCAATATATACTAATTCATTGGTCTACCTCTTCTTAGCTTAATCTCAGTTAACTCTGCTAATTTTTCCTATTCATTTTTCCCATGGGTATAGTTCTAAAAGAAAGACTTGACTTTTTCTAGAGATCATCTTACTCTCTCTTGTTCATTTGTTCATTTTTTCTTATTCATTTTCTTGCACTCTCATTTCATTAAAAAACCAATTAGATATTATTTTTACAATGTGCTTCTGTTAAAATGACACAATGTAAAAAATTAAAAAGAAATGGCACATACAATGTGCTTGTATCCTGGGTATAATATTTTTAAAATGAAAATCTATATGAACTGAGGTATAATTTATCTTACCTCTTATTGTCCTGCTGAGTTAATAGATCATAACAATGTTTCTATTACAAAACTGAACATCCAAAGTTTTAGTTCAATCAGCATTTTTAGAGACAAGCTGTATCCAGTTGTTGAATAGTTGTTCTAGAATTATGATTGCAAACTTTGTATAATTTCAGATTCTTTTTCAAATGAACCCTAACTAGATTTTAAAACAATCCTATCAGGTCTTGGGCAGAATTCAAAGAGAGGAGTCTCAGTACTCCTAATCTTTATCTTCTAGCACAAGAACTCCTAAAAGTGGTTCCCTCCTAAATCCAAAGACTCCAGAAGATATTAATGTACTAGTTTGGAGGCTCCCTTATATACTGGAAGGCTGTACTTATGTCTATTGATTGAGAAGAGTCCATTTTAGGTCACTTCAGTATGTTTATCTAACAGAGTCGAGTTTAAATTCTTCATTCATAAACACTATTTTTTCTTTTTCAATTTAATACTGAAAATGACAATAATATTTTGCATAAAAATAGAAGAAGAGAAAGGCATGGTTATTTTTAACTGCAACAAAGGGAAGCAGAGATTCATTGCTGTTCCTATGTTTTGAAAGAACTCCTAAGTAAGTGCAACAGACTAAGAAAACCTGTGATAAGTAAGAATGAACCATAAGAATATGATACAGAGTATTTTAAAAATTTATTGAGCATGTGTATTTTCCTTCCTCTAGGTTTGGCTCTTCTGCTGAATGCTCAGCTAGGTAAGTCCTGGACTGATACTGTTTCATCATCGACATAACCATTTCCTGACGTAAATTTTGTTCTACAAATTAGTCATAGTACTTAATGTCTGATTCATGTTATATGTGATTTTTAATATTATAGTACCACCTTTAAAAATTCTATCTAAAATTATCTGCTGATGGATAGCCAGACTAGGGCAAGACCTAATATCTACTTCATTGAGATATGTATTAGATATTGAAGATTCTATTACTAGGTATTATTATTAGGCATTAAATACCACTATGTTTTGTCTATATGTATGAGGGCTATAACCTAATTGTTGTTTCTAGAGCTGTTCCTGACTCCACCCTTTTGAGAGTCAGTCTCAGTAGTATCTAGGGAAACATACAATGCCAGAAACCATGATTGGGCCATTTGTGCTCAAAATACTTGCCACAGCCCATTAAGCTCTATCACTCTGACCTTTGACTTCCATTATTAGATTATCTACATGACCACCTAGGAACTATAATTTGGTACTCTTTGAGTTACATAGAACTACTGGAATAGGTTAATACATTTATCTAAGATCCCAAAATGAATCTGAAACTTAAAAATAACTACTCCCAATGCCTAGTTTTCAAGTTAGAACATTTTAATTCATGTGCAAGAGTATTAATAATAAACACCCCTATGTAGCCTCTAAGACAAAAGGAAACAGAAGAAAGATAAAAAAGAAAGTCATGGTACAGTATAATACCATCTAAGTCAGTCATTGTTCTTTATCCTTAATAACCTACAGGTTCTGCCTACCAGCTGACATGTTACTTTACCAACTGGGCCCAGTATCGACCTGGTTTGGGGCGCTTCAAGCCTGATGACATTGACCCCTGTCTCTGTACTCATTTGATCTATGCCTTTGCTGGAATGAGGAACAATGAGATCACCACCATCGAGTGGAATGATGTCACCCTTTACCAATCTTTCAATGGACTGAAAAACAAGTAAGAAAAGAGGGGGATTTTGTAATTTGGTATCTCTCAGGTACTTCAAAAGTAATGTGCAAATAAATAATAAGAGATCTTAAAAATGCACATTTGTCTGAGCTGGGGGACAAAGACTGCATTTTCAACAAGCTTTCAAAGGTGTTACTGATGCTTTTGATCTAGGAGCTACACTTGAAGTACCAAATATAAAAACAATGGATCATTGCTTGTTCTAGCAGATATTCAAAAACTATTAGTTCACATCTTATCTTATTTACTTTCATAAAACTCCTTGAGATTTGCAATTCTGAAAACTATTAAGTCAGAAGAGTTTGCTCTATTTTAATAGAATTTAAATATACATCCTGATAGTCTTGAGAATATCATTATGTTATGAGTAGTACAATGTGTAAACAAGCAAAATGTGCTTAACAAAATGCGTATAGTGAATGCATGCTTCACATAAAAGGAAGTTCCCGAGATTACCATACATTTGAGGCTTTGCATTATCATTTATAAACATTGATGAATAAAAAACATAACATTCCATAAAACACCTGAACCCTGCAAATAAGAAGGATACTTGTTCTTGAAAAGAATTATTTCAGGCAGACACTGGTTAATATCAAAAGAAAGTAAACTTCTAGGGGCCGGGCGGTGGCACTGGAGGTAAGGTGCCTGCCTAGGATGGACCTCTGTTCGATCCCCCGGTTCCCCATATGGTCCCCCGTGCCTGCCAGGAGTGACTTCTGAGTGAATAACCAGGAGTAACCCTTGAGCATCACCGGGTGTGGCCCAAAAACCAAAAAAAAAAAAAAAAAAAAAAAAGAAAGTAAACTTCTAGAAGTTAGTAGCTGAAAAATCTGGAATCATTAGCTACATTCAGTATATTAAATAGTCCCCATATCTCACAATGACTGTGTTCCAAGTACTGGCAAAGCATCTTCTCCACAGTATTCCTGATGATAAAGCATCTCTTGGATTACTCTTGTGTGTGCTTTCCCCTTTTGAACTTTCCGTGGATTACCCATACCTCTGTATTATTTCATCTCTGATTTATGGTCTTCTTCACCTTAATTATTCATAAATCCTTTCAAAATATCCTCAAAGAGCTCCATAATGGGAAGTTCTGAAGATGGAACTTTTACAGAAAGAGACAAAGATAGGAAAATATTGGAAAATATTAGAAAAATCCTTGACTTTTCAATGATTTGCTATAAACTTCTGCCAGATTGAAAAGCAGTGGCATTCTTAAAAGCTCTCATAGCTCTGACTTTTCTGCAAAATCAGCATCTACTGCCATTTACTCCTTTTCTTTTGGACCTTTTATAAAAAGACTGATCTCTTTAGTCTCAAGTTGCTCGTTTCCTTTTTTGTTTAACTTTTTCCTTCTCAGCCACAGGAATCCCATGCGCCTCTTCAAATCTGCAGCTTTGATTGCAGATTTATGGTTTATCATCTTTGGATACAAAGCTTCCAATGCGTGACCCTCTTGACTCACTCCTTTGCTGAAGTGAGAACAGTCAGTCATGTGTCAAAGTCCTGTATCTCAGTCAGACCCACTGAGTTTCAGGCAGGTGTTTGTAGGAGTTTTTTCTGAACCAGAAAAAAAATAGTCTTCAGTTTCTTCAGCAGAGGGGTTGTGAGTAGCCTAACGGTTGGGCAGGTGTTTCTCTTTCTGGGCTTCTGAGTTTCCAATCTTTCTTCCACTTTGCCCGCTTTCAGACTCCTGGATGAGGAGGCTCAGCTTCACATGGGTTACCCCTTTCTAATTCCCAGGAGCAATGAGTCTGTGGCCTTTTTGTGACCAAATATAGCCCTTGCATACACCTATCTGTTCTGTTGATGAGGCAGATTGCAGGATCCGTCCTACTTCCTTAGACCACCAGGCAAGAGGAGTTTTAAAGAATTGTGGGCACAGTGATTAAGAGCAGAGGAAGAGGCAATGCCCTGATGGAGAGGACAATCTCCTCTCAGAGTCCCTTGAGTCAGTGTTTGGGTACAGAGGGAGCAAGCACCGTCCCACTTGCTCCTAGGTTGCTCCATCTTGGCAGACCCCGCTCTAGGATTTTGAAATGTCTCCTTTCGACCTTTGCTTTCCAGGAACAGCGAGCTGAAAACTCTACTGGCCATTGGAGGCTGGAACTTCGGAACTGCCCCGTAAGTCCTCCAAGAGATATGGGTATTCTGTCACTCATAAAATACAACTTGGGACTGGAGTACAGCAGGTAGGACGTTTGCTTTGCACGCGACTGACCCGAGTTTGGTCCTATGCATCCCATATATCCCCAGAGCCCACCAGGAGTGATTCCTGAACACAAAGTCAGGAGTAACCCCTAAGCACCGCTGGGTGTGCCCCGAAAACAAACAAAACAAGCAAACAAAAATCTAACAACCTAGACTTCAGAAGCTACAGGTATTGATGCAGGAGCAGTGGCAGATGGTCTCTATTTTCAGGCCTTTAGTACTTTCATCCCTAAAAATATTGAGTAATAAAAATGCTCAGAGTTAGAGAGATAAAAAAGTTTATTGAAAAGTAGAAGAGGAAAAAACTCACTAGACAGGGAAGAATTTAGCATAGGACTAAATTCAATGTGACACCTTTTAGGGGGGGATTTCATAGGAAACTTAGTTTACCAAGATTTTGTTACCAAGTGATTGTTACAAAATATGGAGAAGATTCCCATTTGTTCTCCACAAATTAAACTCTGTTAACTGAGTCCCTTTTCTTTCTTGTTTGTGTTTTGGGCGATCCCTGGCTGTGCTCAAAAATACTCCTTCCTCCGGACTCTGAGCTCAGGGATTACTCCTCGTAGGCTCCAGGAGCCATATGAGGTGCTGGGGATCTAACCTGGGTCAGCTACATGTAAGACAAGTGTCTATCCACCATGATATCACTTCAGTCCCAACTAAATTCCTTTCATGTGTAATTAAGTCCCACTAAGGCCAGAAGGGCATCTTAGAAGTGTTTGGTATTCTTTAGTACTCTTTAGTACTCTTTTGACTATCATAGTCTAACTTGTTATCTCTTCGCCTCCTAATAGCCAGCCCAAGGCCTAGTGCTTAACATAGTTCATTTGTCTTATGGATGGCCTTAACAAACTAGACACTCCCTCAGTTTCAAAGAGATACTGGGAAAACTGCAGAAGTAATTAGAATGTACAGTGGAAACAGCTAAAATTCCTGGCATCTGGTGCTGGGAAACTGAGGCTTCCTCTTTCATTATTAAGAATATTTATTAGGGGCCGGAGAGATAGCATGGAGGTAAGGCATTTGCCTTTTATGCAGAAGGTCATTGGTTCAAATCCTGGCGTCCTATATGGTCCCCCGTGCCAGGAGTAACCCTGAGCACTGCCAGGTGTGGCCTAAAAACCAAAATAAAAAAAGAATATTTATTAGACATATATCTATATAAATTAGTTACTATATCAGAACTTCAATATTATATTTACTGTATTTCATATACTTACATTTGGATGGCTATTTGGGAACCCTGTTTACAGAGACTTAATAAGTAAGATCCTTAAACAAGCTATACCATTTCAAGAGCACACTCTCCCAAAAGAGTATTAGGACTCTCTTTCCATTACCTATTTGGGAAAAGGAACAAGAAATTATGCAAATAAACAAGGATATACAAACTTTGAAGGATATATACAAGAATACATCATGGTATACAAACCTTGTATACTTTGAGTGCATACAAATTCAGTGAGAAATTTGGAAAGATTATAGCTAATCAAGGTAGCCAGGTGTTAAAGCAACTAGCATAACCTGGGAGAAAGATCAAAGTTAGGTGGATAAGGGACTGGAGAAATTTCACAGCAGTAGGGCTTCTGCCTTGCACGCAACTGACCCAGGATCTATAGATAATGGTTCAAATCCCGGCACCACATATAGTCCCCTGAGCCAGTCAGGAATGATTTCTGAATGCAGAGCCAGGAGTACCCCTGAGCACCACCAGGTCTAACCCAAAACCAAAAAACAAACAAGCAAAAAAGGAAGAACAAAGTTAGGTGGATAACAAAAAAAAAAAAGGGTGTGTTGAGCTATCTTTACTGGGAAGAGCAATGATTACAAAGGTAGGGAAGGAGAAAAACAAAGAGTGATTTTAATGATGTTTGCAGGTTTTGGGGTAGAATCAGAAAAATTATTTGATTTTACTGCAAGGGATTAAAACACTGAGGTAAGGCTTCACCCTGCCATTTTTGGGTCTCCTCAGCTTCACCACTATGGTTTCCACTCCTGAGAACCGCCAGACCTTCATTGCTTCAGTCATCAAATTCCTGCGCCAGTATGAGTTCGATGGGCTGGACTTTGATTGGGAGTATCCTGGCTCTCGTGGGAGCCCTCCACAGGACAAGCATCTCTTCACGGTCCTGGTGCAGGTGAGGAGGGATGTGACCACTATATATTTGATCCATGAGGATTCAAAACCTACTCACCCATTCTCTTCCAAAATAATATGGTAGTCAGAATTGTAGAATCTTAACATTGCAGCCATGCTTAGATACAGCCATACATCCACTCAAAGAGCATATGGTAATAACAATGAATGTTGTGTGACAGGCATGCTTTTTGAGAAATCACAATGTTTCTCATTGAAATATCTAAGATATATCTTGTCATCTTTACTAACAGATGAGAAAAATAAGTTATGGAGAGCTTAAGAATTATACCTAATATCACATAATTGTAAGTATCCTGGTCATTCAAGAGCCCAGGTGGTAAAGAATTGAATCTTCATTAAAGTAGGTTACTATTATTGAATATGTACTCTATAATTGACATTGGATTAGGTGACAGGCTAATGATACAAATTGCGCACAATATTTGACTGCTTTAAAGACCACAGGATCTGAGGTTGAGGGCTGAAAACAGTTAAAGTACATTCTGGCAAGCGATACGAGAGATGTATGCAGGGTGCAAAAGCAGCAAAGAGTGAGTACATAATTCTGCTCTGGAATATAATTAGGAAGATATTCTTGGAGAAAGCAATATTTGAACTCTGTCTTGAAAGAAATTGGAGTCAAGCAGTAAAGGAAGGATTGAAACGACTCCAAAGAAGGCAAACAGTGATGTATGAATAAGTAGGTGAGTGAGAGAAGCTACAGAGAAAGCAGGAATCAGATTAGGTGAGGCTTACATTTTAGTTTTGGGGCTACAACTGTGGTGCTTAGGGGGTTCTCCTGGTTCTTCATTCAGGAATAATTCCTTGCAGACTCAGGACCATATATGGTGCCAAGAATCCAACCCAGCTCAGCTGTGTACAAGACAAGCATCCACCTGGCACCAAGAAGTGAACTTGGGTTTTACTCTCAAGAACATGGGATTTGGAGGATTTTTAAGTGTGAATAATAAAATATGTGGTATTAAACGTGGCAAATGAATTAAAATTTAGGTATGGAAGTTGGAAGAGAATTGGGAGGATATTGCACTAAATAATGCTAAGGATACCAAGACTTTACCAGTGAAGACACAAATGGGATATAAACAAATGATTTTAGAAACTAAATTAATAGAATTTAGAGACCAAATGTTTTAGATCTATACATGAAGTAACAAAGGGCAAAACTGATCTTTATTTATTGAAAATTAGTTTCTTTTATCGTATCCCAATTTTAGAAATTATTTTGGGTCCTACTGCTGGACCACAGAGTTCAACAGAGTCACTTAGAAGTGCTTTGAGAGCAGTTCTGTAACTCTTAATGATCATCTGGTGTATGTTCTACTTTATGACCTGTCTAATAAATTACTATGAGATGTTAGTAAATTTGTTTAACTTTCATGCATATTAGATAACTCTAAGACAAAGAGTATTTATCTCTACTTACAAAAATTTTTAGAGAGAAAAGTATGAAAAATTGAAAAAGTAGTTGATAAACCAAAAGCCTCATGCAAAATGTATTATTGTTAGTTAATCTGGAATCAGATTTGTATATGCATGTATATATATATATATATATATATATATATATATATATATATATATTTGTTCTCTAGGAAATGCGTGAAGCTTTCGAGCAGGAAGCTAAGCAAGTCAACAAGCCCAGACTGATGGTCACTGCTGCTGTGGCTGCTGGCATCTCTAACATTGAGTCTGGTTATGAGATCCCTCAACTGTCCCAGTGAGTGATTCTTTACTTTCCTCCTACTTGTTCCAAGTAGACTTGTTCATTAGCATGCTGTGCTATTGAGGGACATTTTCTAGAGAGAGGGGTTTTGGAACTGGTATCTTTTGCTTATATAAAAGTGATAAATGACCTTCATAAAGGTGCTGAAAGCTCTTATTTCACCTCAGGTATCTGGACTACATCCATGTCATGACCTATGACCTTCATGGTTCCTGGGAGGGATACACTGGTGAGAACAGCCCTCTCTACAAATACCCAACCGATACTGGCAGCAATGCCTACCTCAATGTGGTGAGTTCCAAAATAATTGCAGATGCAGACTAAAGATGAGGCTGCCAAGCATATAGATATTTGGGGAGAAAACAAATTCTATAAATCTGTCAATTTGGATACTGTCCTCTCATCTGGCTGATCATATCTCCTGAAGTACAATTCTATAAAAGTATTTCAGAAGAATACCAACGAGAGCATTTGTCATCAACATTGTGTAATAGTACCAGGGAACTAATTGCTATTCCTAATTGTGCGCTTTCAGCTGAGTGGGGCCCCTAACTAACTTGTAACCATTGCAGGAATATGCCATGAACTACTGGAAGAACAATGGTGCCCCTGCTGAGAAGCTCATTGTTGGATTCCCAACCTATGGACACAACTTCATTCTGAGCAACCCCTCCAATACTGGCATTGGTGCCCCCACATCTGGAGCTGGTGCTGCTGGGCCTTACACCAGGCAGGCTGGGTTCTGGGCCTATTACGAGGTAGGTACTAAACTGTTCCATAAATTGATGTGTGTCAAGCAGTTACTTAGGGTTAATATTTGCAGAAAGACTAAAGGTTTGTTCTGCTTACTATCTATGTACTTTAAATTCAGATATCACTCCAACTACTTCAAGTTTCTACCTAATCTAGTAGAGAGAGCACTAAATAATGCATGTTAATTCTTTTTTTAAAATATTTTTTATTTATTTATTTATTTTATTTTTATTTATTTATTTTTTTTTTTTTTGGTTTTTGGGTCACACCCGGCAGTGCTCAGGAGTTACTCCTGGCTCCATGCTCAGAAATTGCTCCTGGCAGGCACAGGGGACCATATGGGGCACCGGGATTCGAACCGATGACCTTTTGCATGAAAGGCAAACGCCTTACCTCCATGCTATCTCCCGGGCCCCATATTTTTTATTTTTAATTATGAGAACAAAGATGCAAAGAGAGAGGTCAAGGTAAGGTTACAGTGGAAGGACAAGTAACATAATTCTCAGAAGAAGTCCCCTTGCTGATATGTTAACTTTAAACTTTCGGCCAACGAACATTAAGATAAATAAAATAGAATCCATGTACAATTACTTTGTCAAGTCCCCAGATTATAATATTATATAATTATATACATTATAATGTTTCTTAACAGCACACAAGGCTATCTAAAGCCATAAAACTTATGTAACTCCTTAAACATTAGAGGCATACTATTTTTTAACATTTCCATGTACATGCATATTAGTTTAAGTTAACCTCAAAAATTTAAGTGGGTTTTTTGTAAGGATTAGAGTCAAAGGAGCACAG
>PVKC010046066.1:0-11296 GCA_004027635.1 Crocidura indochinensis
AAAAAAAAAAAAAAAAAAAAGAGTTTTTGACATAAATGTTTCCAGGGGTGGGAGGATGATTTCTTTTACCTTTAAGCACTGGTTTATAATACTGATACTGATAGAATATCAAGCTTATAACTTTACCTCCTTTCAGCACTCAAGTAACTAAAAATTGTACATGCCAGAAAGGTAGGAGGGAAACTAGGGACATAGGTTATGAGAGGAAGTGAAGTGAAGTGGAGTGGAGTGGAGTGGAGTGGAGTGGAGTGGAGTGGAGTGGAGTGGAGTGGAGTGGAGTGAAAGACCTGGTGTTCAAACACTGTAATTGTGGAACTCAATCATAAATAGCTTTGTAACTTGTAAAACTTTGTAACTTGTAAAGATTCACAGTGATTCAATAAATTAATTTTTATTTAATTTTACCTGTCAGATTCTCTAAAACATTACCTTCTCACATTTTGTTCACATTCAAATGTTATCTCTCCCTTTAATTTTTGTCTTCTCTCTTCACATTTTCCTATATTTACAACTTTTGTACCACCAAAGGTATTTTATAACTAGTGAAGTATTCTTTTAAAAATCATTATATACAAGAATTTTATAAAAAAAAAAAAAGAGAAAAAAATCATTATAAACAAGAATTTACCTTTACACAAAAACAGTTTCCATATTACTTACTTATAAAACATAAACACAGAAATATTATTCGGAAGAACTGTGTTTTCATCATTGTATAAAAGGTCTGCTTTGTTTTTGGTAGGTGGAGTGGCTGCCTCTTCATCCAAAAGAACTAGGAGCATTTTCACAGTATCTCTGCCACAGTATGCAGTGCCATGGTTTATGGAATAAGACTTTGGCTAGAACAAAAAGTAATTTTAAGAAAATGTAATTATCAATCCCAATAAATTAATTAGCCACTATTTCCATTTAATATACTGGAGACTCTTTTCTCCTCTATTGTTTAAGTAATTAAATAACAAATCAAGTCCAAATTCCAAAAATGTCCCAGCTCCTCTATCAAGCTTCAAAAAAAAATAATGGCTGCCATTACTTCCCAGTCCGGGCTGATAGCTCTGTGGCATTATCTAATCCCCCTCGGTTGCAGGATTAGACAAAGACTTTTATTTTTGAATGAACTACAGCAACCCAACTCTGCATACTATACCCTCAAACAGAAACAGCTCTACAACTTAACCTTATCAAACTGCCAAGCCACCAAGTTTGTTTTAGATCTATAAATCCTGGACTGTGTTGCAGACATCTCAATATTTTATAGTAGCATCAGCCTAGTAATATCACAAGAAATCTCATGGGAAAGCTATATAGTACTCTACCAAGCTCAGTGAGCCTAAGCAGGAATACAGAGGGCTCAACTAGTAACAAACATAGCCCAGTAAATTCTTAGACACTAATTTTAGTAAGAAAACATAGAGATTCAAACTGTCATTTTGTGACATAAAATAGTTCATGAAATTATCATTTCAAACTGATCTTGTTGATCAAATATTTGATGATTCCACTTGTGTTTATGTTGTAACATACAACATAAAGTAAATTTGTTTATGCCTGCATGGAGCCTGGCTATGGTGGTTCATGAGACACTGTTGAAAGGAAAGTCATACTAGTGGTTTGAACATACAAATCGATGTTGGAATATTTAATGCCTGAAATGACTGTGTTATAAACAACTTGGTACATCATGTTGTTATGATAAAACTTAAGGGGGGGGCATGAAAAGCAACTTTAAGGCAAAAGAATAATTTTCCTTTAATCCTTGCTAAAATCACTATGATCAACTTCCAGAAACTATCCTATCCATCTGTCTGTCTATTTATCTATTTAATATCCCCACTGAATGGCATTAAATTCTGATCAAAATAACATTTAGACAAAAACTAGAAAAGTTAGCTTCTATCCCTCTTTGGTGGCTCACATTCAGTGTATTTTTCTTTAACACAGCAGAAAACAATCAGGGTCCAGAAATCCAAACACCAAGACCAATCTTACAGATGACCGTAAAGAACAGATTAAATGCAAAAATAAAAGGCCAGTTGACAATCACTCAATATTATCATTAGTAACTATCTTTTAAGCACAAGTACTTGAAGCACAGGCTACACTGGTAAAAAGCACTGCCTTATCTAGCCCTAGTCTCTTTGATAAGATAAATAAGTTTTACTGTCAAGTGCTAAGAACATTCTAGAATACATATAAGGCATAGTGAGAACACACAAAATAGCCAATTCTCCTAAACCTAGGAAACACTGTCTTTGAGTGCACATGCTCAAGATCTTGGTACATATAGTAAGCAAGTCCTAGCATATGATTTTGGGGAGGGTAACACGGAGAAAGGATTGTGAGCTGAACTTGGGAAAGGGTTATGTAAGAATTTAATGAAGTCCATCTTCTATGGATTTCCAATCTCATATTTATTAAGCTATGAAATAAAATTATGCAGTTTACATTTTAAACAACTGATGACAATTCTAGAATAAGAATATGTCTAGGGGGCAGGATAAATAATATAGCAGAGGAGGTGCCTGCCTCGCACACAGCACCTAAGTTCTAACCCTGGCATCTCATAGGATTCCCCAAGCCTGCCAGGAGTAATTTCTCAGCAGAGCCAGGAGTAACCCCTCAACACTGCCAGACACAAACAGAAGACATAAAAACAAATAATATTTCTAAATGTTATAGAAACTAATGACAAAATTAAAAGATCTAGACTAAGATACAGCAAAGGAAATAAGAAAAAGCACATAAGAATTATAAAAAGAGTGATTAGAGAGAAGGGAAAATATATTATAAAGTTATATACACATACACACACGAAGAGAGAAAAGTGTTACATATTTCCACATATGTAAAATATTTGGGGAGGGCAGAGAGATAGCACAATGACAAGGCGTTTGCCTTGCATCAAGAAGGATGGTGGCTTGAATCTCAGCATCCCATATGGTCCCTGGAGTCTGCCTGGGGCAATTTCTGAGCATAGAGCCAGGAGTAACTCCTCAGTAACCCCTGCATGCTGATGCGTGTGACCCAAAAACCAAAAAAAAAAAAAGAATTTCGTGTGTATATACAAACATAGAGAGATGACTTCTTAAATTCTTGAAGCATTTCTGACTGGGTTTAACAACATATAACTAAATCCATATGTTGTGTAAATATGGGAAAATCATTTCAATTCAGTGAGCTTAGGGTACATGCACTGATAAACAGAAGTGAGGATGTGGCTAAGCCAGAGTTGCTAGAAACTGTCTGGTCATCAAAGTTGGCCATTGTATGACATTTGCCTAGCTGTGCCACCTTCCTCTGCTTTCAATACTATGATCCTGGACTCCATTTTCTACTTGGGCAATTCAGGCCACTGAGCAAACTATAATGAACATATTGAACATATAGAGCAAGATACCACTCACTATGAAAAATTTAATGTATTTTCATCAATATCAGAGAAGTTCACACTGTTTAATAGTTACCTCATTGAAAAACGAAGGATCTCCAGTTTTTTGATAGATTTTAAAATTGGAAAAGCTAAAAGTAGCATTTCTTCTGACAGAAAACAACTTTTCTCATTGCCTTAATATTCCTTAGTACTACTTATGTGCCTTATGTTCACATTTGCCTTGCACACGACTGATTCAAGACAAATCTCAGTTAGATCCCCAGCTTCTCATATGATCCCCCAAACCAGGAGCAATTTGACCACAAGTAACTCCTGAGCGTCACTGGGTGTGGACCAAAAACCAAAACAGAACAAAACAAAAAAATATGAGTAACAATACAAAATCTCCATGTTGTTCCTTCAATTTCACTTAGTCTAAAATAATTGCTGCTATATACAAATAGCAGACAAAAAAAAGTTTCAAAGCATAGTGAATGAATAAATAATAATTAAGTAGTCTGTCTTTAAAGACAGACTGTCATACTCACATCTAGTAAAAGGGCTAATTTATTATTTGAATAAACTGCAAAAAGCAATTAACATATAATGCAAAAATCTCCAATCACTACTGAGGAAATTAAAATGGTAATCAAAAGTCTTCCCAAAAATAAAAGCCCAGGGGAGCCGGGAGGTGGCGCAGGAGGTAAGGTGCCTGCTGCCTTGCCTAGGACGGACCACGGTTCGATCCCCCGGTTCCCATATGGTCCACCGTGCCTGCCAGGAGCGACTTCTGAGTGCATAGCCAGGAGTAACCCCTGAGCGTCACTGGGTGTGGCCCAAAAACCAAAAAAAAAAAAAAAAAGCCCAGGACCAGATGGATTCACTAAAGAAATTCTTTCAAACTTTACAATAGAGGGGCCAGAACAGTGGCACAACTGTAAGGATGTTTGCTTTGCATGCACTACCCCAGGATGGACTGTGATTTGATACTCCAGTGTCCCATATGGTCTCCCAAGTCAGGAGAGATTTCTGAGTGCATAGCCAAGAGTGACCCCTGAGCAATACTGGGTGTGGCCAACAAAGGAAAATAAAATACTTACAAGAGGAACTACTATCAACTCGTTTATGGCTCTTTCATAAAATTGAAGAATCAGGAACTCTCTCAAATAGTTATTATGAAGCTAAGCTCATCTTACTAGAAACACTAGATAGAGATGCTGCAAAATGAGAAAACTACAGACTAATATCCATAATGAACACTGATGCAAAGATCCTCAACGAAATTCTAGTAAATAAGATCCAAAACCTATTCAAGAAGGTCATACACCACAACCAAGTAAGATTCATTTCATGAATGCGCCTTCCTGGGAGCCGGGAGTCTTGGCCAGCATGGGTTTTGGCAGATCTCCGTATGTGCCAGAGGCCTTTTAATCCGGCCTAGGGTCAGGATGCGGGATCTGGGTCACCCTGCACCCCTCTTCCTCTTTCCTCCAGAGCCCCAGGGCTTTCCCTGGGCCACAGGCCAGGGCAAGCCAGCCAGGTGGGTTCCTGGGAGAAGCTTATGGGGTACTCTAGGTTTTCCCCACTTCCAAGCCGGCTCCAGAGAGAGGCTTAGGGGGCGGGCTTTGATCTCCTGGCTTTCCGGCCTGGGAAGGTTCTCCTTCCTTCCTGGGAGTTGGAAGTCTTGGCCAGCATGGGTTTTGGCAGACCTCCATATGTGCCAGAGGCCTTTTTACACTTGTAGGAGCTTAACTGGGGGTGGCAGATAGCTGCTCAGCTGTACTCAGGCAGTCACTGGTAATTTCATACCAGTCTACATGTTCCAAACCATATACTCCATATTCTTAAGATATGTTTTTATGTATGCAGAATGTCCATTTTGTATTCTGCTCTTTATCATAACCCCTACACCGACCTCCTGCCCTAACAGATTCTGCCCTTTGCACACCCCTCAAAGCTCATTATTACTTATTAACTCTCTCACTCCCAACCATCAGTACCCCACATTTACCCTTCTTAACTTCAGTACCACACAGTTCTAATCACAGACCAAAGTCATGCATTGGATTTAACAACCCCAAAACTATTTCAAAGGACATAAAATAGACACATATGTCTTTTGAATATTTTATGTGTATTTTCTTTAACAGCTATAACTCTCTCTATATATTCTTCTACAGTGACGTTTCTATCCACTTTTTAATTCTCTTTTCTTTGTGAGCTGTTCAATAAGGAATGTTGGTGAAGAGTCCCTCAGTTTAATGCTTATGATTGAACTATGTCATGGGGATTGTTGGACTTGTTCCTATGACCTCCATATGAGCCGATAATGCCACATGGCATTGTTCCTTGTTTGCATAGGCACATTAAAATGGGAAAATACTATACATACAGATAAGTTCTTATCTAATAGAGGTTGGAACACACAAATCTCAGAGTGCAGTGAGCCCTTACACCCTGAACATCGATATAGTGACCTGGCACAGACCTCAGAAGAATGGGCACCCTCCATCCACATCTGAACCAGGCAAGCTATCTACAAAACATCCAGGGTTTTTTTTGTTTGTTTGTTTGTTTTTTTTTTTGGTTTTTGGGCCACACCCAGGAACGCTCAGGGGTTACTCCTGGCTATGTGCTCAGAAGTCATCCCTGACCTGGGGGACCATATGGGGCATGGGGGATCGAACTGCGGTCCATCCAAGGCTAGTGCGGTAAGGCAGGCACCTTACCTCCATCGCCACTGCCCGGCCCCACATCCAGGGTTTTTTATAGCAACATCTGGAAGCAATCCTCTACCAGGGAAGACCCTACCAAGGTTCTGACATCAACCTGCTCAAAAGAGACTTCCGCTAACACTGAGAAGACTTGATAACAACAATGACCTGCTCTACAGGACAGGGTTCTCTCTATTGCCCCTTAAGTGTGAGGTAAAATGAGAGAATGCTCTGCACCACCCTAATTGCAATATAGGATATGCAGATTCCAGGATCTTTAATACAGAAACATGATACCAACAACAGAGACTATGTGAAAAATATAAGTATATTGGCACTACAGACAATGACTTGAATTGGACAAACTAGTTGGCCTCGAGCCTAGAGTTGGTCTTATGCCAGGAAACTTCAAGGGTAACGTCTCCTTGTATTTAGGCCAAGGTTTTTCTTTCCATGTCCCTCATATTTTGGTGGGTCCATGCAAATAATAATTGCCACTCTAACACCGTTTTTACTATGATCCATTGACTCTAATCCTTAAGAAAAACAACCCACTTAAATTTTATGGTTAACTTAAACTAATATGCATGTGCATGGAAATGTAAAAATGTACTTTGCCTTCAAAATTTAAGGAGTTACGTAAGTCGTATGTCTTTAGATTATATTGTGTGCTGCTAAGAAATAGTATGTACAACAATCTGGGGACTAGAGGGACAAAATAATTGTACATGGGTTCTGTTTTCTTTTTCTTAATATTCTTTGGCTGAAAGTTCAAAGCTAAGATATCATCAATGAGACTACTGAGAATTCTGTTTATGGGTGATTGTCCTTCCACTGTAACTTTACCTTGCCCTCTTTCTTTGCATATTTGTTCCCATAATTAAAAATAAAAAAATTAATAGGAAAAAAAAGATTCATTCCAGGATGCAAACATGACTTAACATGTGTATATCAATCAATATAATACAAAAATATCAATAAAAATATATAAAAACCACATGATTATATCAATTAGATGCAGAAAAGCATTTGATAAGGAATCAGTCAATAAGGTCCTACAACCATTCTTGATAAAATTCTCATCAAGACAGAATGGAAGGAACTTTTCTCAATATAGTCAAGGTCATCGGCAACAAGCCTATGGCAAATACTATTCTCAATGGAGATAAACTAAAAACCTTTCCTCGGGGGAAGAGGCTGGCCTGCATCTTTGTCAGGAACTCAGAGGGAACTCAAGCCTCTGTAGGTCTCCGCAGGAGGCAGCTGTGGAAGCTGCTGGCCTGATTCTTTGTCAGGTACCCAGAGGGAACTCAAGCCTCAGTTGGTCACAACACTAGGCACCAGGGGAAGCAGCTGGCCTGTGTTTTTGTCAGGGACTCAGAAGGAACTCAGGACTCCATAGGTCACAGCACTAGGCACCTGGGAAAGCTGCTGGCCTTCTTTGTCAGGGAGCAAGCGAGAACTCAGGCCTCAGTTGGTTGCCACACTAGGCACCTGGGGAAGCGCCTGGCCTGCATCTCTGTCAGGAACCCAGAGGGAACTTAGGCTTCAGTCTATAGCCAAGCAGGACAAGTGTGGCAATTGGGGACCCATGTCTTTGTCAGCTACAGGGAGGGAGCTGAGACCAGCACTAGGTCAGGATACTTGGTCACCTGGGGAAGTGGAAAGACCGCTACTCTAGCAATTACTTGGGGGAGCTGAGAAAGGCAGTTAGTCCCCCTACTCAGTACTTGGGGGCTGCACCTTCTCACAGAAACCTAGAGGGAGAAGCCCGGGTTCAAAACTCAGCAACCTCAGCCATCAAACCTATCTAGGGACAGACTCTATTGTAGAGACTCAGCCACACACCCCAGTTGATAAAAGAGGGCTGAAAACAAGGGCAGACCAATCTGAATCACCAAATGCAAAGGACTATGGGGAAACCAAGGAAAACACTAGCAGTTAGGGATATGGAGAGAAATCCAAGCCACTTATAGACAAAGACATAAAAGTGGCATTGAAAGCCATGGCAATAGAAATAAAGTAGTCACTTGCCAACGAGTTCAAGAAATCCATAGGTGAACAGGTCAACCAACTCAAAGAGGAACTTCTACAGCATATGAGAGATTCCATACAAATGGAATTAAAAGAATAAAAAATGTCCTAGCAAGCCATAATAGCAGAATTATTCAGTTTGAGAATTGCATAGAACGTGAAGAAAAACTACAAAAAAAATATGAAAAAGAAACCAGTAATGAAAAAAGAGATAAAGCATGAGAAGAAAATGTTAGTTTTTTAATGGACAAAGACAAAAGAAATAGCCTACAAATAATAGGAATACAGAAAGAGAGGAAATAGGGAAAAGAGAAGAACAAGTGGTGGGGGATGTAATAGCAGAAAACTTTCCCACTCACTGGGATGAGGTTCCAGGACAAATTCAAGAGGCAAAAAGAGTCCGGATTAAAATAAACCCTAAAGAATCAACACTGGGCCTGGAGAGATAGCACAGCGGCATTTGCCTTGCAAGCAGCCGATCCAGGACTTAAGGTGGTTGGTTCGAATCCCGGTGTCCCATGTGGTTCCCCGTACCTGCCAGGAGCTATTTCTGAGCAGACAGCCAGGAGTAACCCCTGAGCACTGCCTGGTGTGGCCCAAAAACCCAAAAACAAAAACAAAAACAAACAAAAATAATCAACACCAAGACATATAGTAATGCAAATGGCAAAACACAAAACAAAACAAAACAAAAAAAGAGAAAGATGAGTTACTTAAAGCAATAAGGGAGAAAAAGCCCTTAGGTACAAAGGAAGGAATATAAAAGTCAAACCAGATCTCCTATTTGAAATAATTCAAGTGAGGGCCTGGAGAGAGAGCACAGCGGCGTTTGCCTAGCAAGCAGCCGATTCAGGACCAAAGGTGATTTTTTCAAATTCCGTTGTCCCATATGGTCCCGGCCGTGCCTGCCAGGAGCTATTTCTGAGCAGACAGCCAGGAGAAACCCCTGAGCACTGCCGGGTGTGGCCCAAAAACCAAAAAAAAAAAAAAAAAAAAGAAATAATTCAAGCGAGAAAACATTTCCACTAAGATCAGGAAATAGGCAAGGAAGCCAACTCTCTCCACTCTTGTCTGATTGCTATTGATGGTACTTTTAAAACTATTTTGAATAAGAGTGGAGCCTTTTACTAAGGCCCATAATAATATCTTAGTGATCTTATACAGGATTACAGGTCAAGAATATGATTGGAAGTCAATGACTCCAATGGAAGCAATGATACAATCACGGATTTTGCAGCAACATGAATGGATCCACAAAACATTATGTTAAATGAAGTAAGCCAGAAGATGAAGGATAAATACGAATGATAGCACTTTTCTGAGATACTTAGCATATATACCATATATACATGTATTACTCCAAGAACAAGTACAATGGCTTAATAGGGTAGAAACTCCAAGCACTGTAGTTGACAGCATTTACTGGGGAGCAGTGTTCAAAACAAGTGGAAGAGGAATAACATCAAGCCTGGACTATCCATTATACCATACCATAAAGAAACCAGCAACAAAGGTTTAGACTGAAAAGGTAGGTTATCAGCCTTTTACTACAAAGGCCTATAATAATGCCTTAGGGAGCTTACTGGTGAATAATATGATTGGAAGCCAGAGGCTTCAGCAGCAGCTTTCCTAACAAT
Organism: Crocidura indochinensis; assembly: GCA_004027635.1. Lineage (NCBI taxonomy): Eukaryota > Metazoa > Chordata > Mammalia > Eulipotyphla > Soricidae > Crocidura > Crocidura indochinensis. The sequence continues at coordinate 9,756 of PVKC010046066.1, forward strand.
AAGTTTTAGCACCTTCATCTTGATAGGTAGAAAATAATCTCTCAGCTTCTCTGTTCACAGTGATTCTTGAATACAAAGGGTGGACACCCTAACTTGACACGTCAAATACACTTTTTCTCTGGTTTATCCTCTATTAAGACCTGAAGCATATCATCATTCAGACCATTGAAACAGTCGACTGAAAACCACAGATTATAGCATGGAACCTAGTCATTGAACACGTTTGGGCAAATTAACATGTCATCTCTCTTCTTTTCTCTTCTCCCTACTTCTTTCCTTCTCCCCTTTCTTCTACCTCTTCTCCCTCATCATCATCAATTCAATCTATGTCAAATAAAACCCACACTGTTAGGTTCTCTTTAGGAAAAGAACTTTGATACATAAGATGCAGCGGACAATACCATGTAGGGTAGTCAACTACATAGATAGGACTCATTAACACAGTGTTTAGTAATCAAATGTGAAATCTACATGTATCTTAAACTGCTCCAACCATTATCTAACCCCAAAACCTTCATTTAGCAAGGCCCAACCACATCACTGAACAAATAACTAGAAACTCAGAAAACCTCCAACTCTGACACACCAACCTCATATCTTTTATTTGATGTATTAATTTTTCTTACTATATTTTATTATATGCAACTATTTTTCTGTTCTCTCTCTTATCTTTTGTTCATCCTTCCTCTTTTTCTTAAGCTATACCTAAGCTAATTATTTATCTTAATTCAACCAGTTCTTAAGAACTCAGACCCATCCTATTTGGGTGATACCTCTAACAACATACCTAATAAGAATAGATCACTAATATACATTAACTTTATATCTTTATGTGGGCTTAAGTACATAGAGAGAGGACTTCTCTATGAGAGCCAAAACTAAATAGTAAACAATCCATGCCTACAGTGTATATAGCCCCTCCTATATTTTATCCTTCCTCCCCCCTTTCAGAAATCCTATACCCTTCACCCCCCATTCCTAATACCATATCACACCTTATTAATGCTCTTTACCCTCAGTTCTTAATCCATTAGGTATCAAAACCAACCTCCTGTACCAATAAGTCATCACCCAGTTCCCAATCAAAAGGACATCCACTCAGCCCCACATCTTGTCCTACAGCAAGAAACTACAACCAACTCCCCGACTGACTCATGCTCTGTGGCCCTCCTCACTCCCCCTCAAATGTGGACTGTTTCTTTTTTTTTTGGTTTTTTTTGGGCCACACCCAGTGATGCTCAGGGGTTACTCCTGGCTATGCGCTCAGAAGTCGTCCCTGGCCTGGGGGACCATATGGGGCACCGGGGATCGAACCGCGGTCGGTTCAAGGCTAGCGCGGTAAGGCAGGCACCTTACCTTCAGCGCCACCGCCCGGCCCCCTGGACTGTTTCTTGATACCAGACTCAGTTCCAGGATTCCCAGTGCAAGAACTTTATCCGTACCCTCCCTCCCTCTCTCCCTCTCTCCATCCCTCCTTCCCTTCTTTCTTTCCTTCCTTCCTTCCTTCCTTCCTTCCTTCCTTCCTTCCTTCCTTCCTTCCT